>VDFB02014383.1:0-32873 GCA_007258455.2 Sequoia sempervirens | reverse complement strand
TACTCTTGAGAAATGAGTTTAGCTTGGGAACAAGAATCAAAAAGTGTATCTACTTTAACATTCTTGATCTAAATCTTAGTTTTGAAAAATTCTATATGCTCTTTCTTTGGAGCCTAAACACGAAACCTAACCGTCTATGTAGTGCAAGACAGTCAGAACCAACCTCTTAACTGTAATCAAGTTCCTTAATGGCAGGCATAGTTGTTATTTTTCACCGTTTTTTTCCTCTTCAAATGTGCACAGTTATATGAATATAGCTTCCAGGAGGTTTCATCTATATGACTGTTGAATTCACATTGGTTGCAACATCTTCTAGATTATGAAATTGTGGTAGTAATCTTCTTTGCCATGGCTGTTTCTTGGGCCTTTGCAGAGGAAGGTGGACTATTTGCCTTGAGGTAGTGAGCATGCCTCAGTGATGTCCTTGGGTTTGCAGAGCAGTGCAGGCCTCTGATGATGGTTATGAAGGCCTTTGATTAATTCCATCAATACCTCCTCATCTTGCACATCTTTGTTCATTTGGACAACCATTCTTGAAATTCACTAGTGGTATTCCCACATACTTTGTTCATCTATATATTTCAAAAAATGCTACTCCATAGGTTTTTCTTCTCTATGATATATTGGATAAAATTGATTGTTAATCAAATTTTAAATTATTCCCATGAGCTAATTGCCCTTTTTCCTCTCAGAAGTGGGCTTTCCTTTTGTTCTTTGTGTCTTCCAATGAACACAACTTCTCCGTGAGATCCTCCATGAAACCCTTCAACATCTCCATTGACTCAAACATTGTTGCTACACTTGGTTCTAGCTTGAGGAACCTTGCTTCCCCATCAAGTGGCTTCTGCATCTCTTGCAATGCTTCTGAACTCTCTTTTCCAACTGCGGGATTTAACATCTCTTTGAAAAGGAAACAACTCTTTCCCACTTCATCTTCTTGTTGGCATCGACTCACAAAATCAGTCACACACAACTTTCCACCAACACTGACTAATTTAATTGAATACAGATTCAACCACTCTGATACCACCTGATTTGTAAACTAAGATGAAGATTTTATAGTATTTTTTGCCAGTTATAGATTTAATAATAAGAATTGAAGAATTGCAACATTCAACTAAGTAGTTGAATAAGGAGGAACAAGAACCAGCAACACAAGCATGGACGACATAAGGTTTTATCTTAGAGAAGCCAAATTCTAGGAGAAAACTCCAAAAATAGTGATGTACATTGGCCTCCTTGTCCACTATCTCCAATCTGATTACAGTCTTAGGCATCCTGGGCATACAACAAGAATGAGCAATGTTCTGCCTCAAAGATCAAACACTAGCTCATTCAGTTCTCTCTCTGTTCTTTTTTTTTTTAATTTAAAGTTTGAGGGTCTTTCAAGGGGCCTCTCCCCATAGTTCTCTCTCTATTCTGTTACAATTATTATATAATTGCAGTTTCTCAATCTAAGACTGACAGTTGCAACCATAGATCACTTAGATGCTTCCTGTACATGCTAGTTTACCTTTCATATGTATTTATGCATTTACAAGCCCAAACAAAAGATGAAAAGATGCCCCAAAGTCAAACAATGCCGAATTTGTTACACCATAGATTCTTTATATATGCAGGATGAAACCACAATTTTTTGTAACCTTGAGCTGCATCATTGTCCCCTATTGGAACTGATGGTTTGACACAAGCCAAAAACTTCTTTGTTTATTGCCCCAAAACACCTACTCCCTTAATCAGAAGTGTTCTATAAGCTGTGTCTCACTATGTCCAACTCTTGTTTTTTGATTCTTGTATAGATCAAGCTTAGAGAACTCTACGAGAATCTAGAAATGCCAAAAGCCCATAGTCAACTAGAGGTTAGAACCCATCATCAATCAAATTTACTTGATTCTCGGTAAACTCTCTATAGCGCATTTATAGTATATTTATATTACATGCAAATTGAACAGTGGCTGATAACCTGGCTAATATGATCCTCAACTTCACTGATGATCACAATTGCATCATCCCCTGGAACACCATGTGCCTTTGGAAATTGAAACCATGGTTGACCACCATTTCTCTAACCAAGTAACTATGTACACCACTAATAAGTATCCTAGTACTATTCATCAAGCTTATTAATTACATTCTCTGTGTTGTAAGTTCTTTTTCGACTTATCCCCTTCGTTTCCTTATACCGAACATGTTCATCCCCAACCTGTTCATTTCTAAACCCACTAGCTCTCACTGTTTCCACATTGCCCTCTCCACATATTCCCCCCCTCTCAAAATTTCCCCACCTACTCCCATTGTTTTCCCTAGCATGTTGAAGGAAAAGGGACAAACAATATGATTTGAATTTCAAATAACAAGACAAAAGTAATATCTTCCCTGTTCATTCTCATTGTCTCCATGCTAATAACAGGCTGCCTGAATGAAAGGTGTTTGTTGGTCCAAGGTGAAGTGCATTTGTACAGGGGATTTTAAGTGCTGTTACATTGGGTTTCAAGCTTTGTCAAGAGTCCAAGGTCTTCCTCCAATATTTGTGGCCAGAAATGAGGTATTCCAGTCAGAAAGGGTTTTAATTACTTTCCAACCATAAGAATGATAGGTAAGTTCACTCACTTACAGGGACCTTCCAAATCTTGGTGAGATTTACTGTGTCCAAAAAATCTTTGTTACTGTTGAAACCTAGTTTAATTTTTTATTTTAATAACAAGGGCTTTTTGCATTATATTTTGGTTTATGAAGTGACTTGTAATGTGAGTTGCTAGGGTGTACTTTCTTAATCACTTACCACCTTTAGAAAATAACGGTTTTGTGGCCCTATAACAACTTATCACAACTATACATTTATCTCTGTCATGGCTGCTTGACAACTTGGCTGGGGAGATTAATGCTTTTGGACAAAATATAGTTGCCATCTAACATTAAGACATCAGTCACCTTATCTTTATTTCTAGTGCCATGATTACACCTGTGTTTTAGGGTTTTGATTCCTATAGTGATGAGGAGGGTTGGGTCTCTATATATGAGTTTTGGTCATAGTAATGGGACTCGCCGTGAGTCTCCCAGATGCGGCGAGTTGCGCTCCGCGAGACCCTGGACGCGTCCTGGGAGCGCAGACGGGGACGCGGCCTTGTCCAGGCTGGACGCGCCGGACGCGCAGCAAAGGCCGAAAAGGAAAAAAAAAACAAAAGCTGAAGTTTTTTTATAATTTTTTTAAACTTATATTTTCTATTTCGCCCTAAAAGCAACCTCATTTCATTTATTTGGAAAAATAGGAGAAGAGAGGGCAACCAACAAGTTGTTGAAGACAAATCCAGGGTCATATATCATTTGGGGAGCTTCATACCAGCAAGGAGGTGCATTGAGAGCTCATTACCAGTGATTGGGAGGAGTTTGCATTGCATTCCAAGCCAAATCTAAGAGGTAAGTTTGATTTTAATTGATTTTTTTGTGTTTTTTTAACAAATAATTCATTGTAATTTGTAAAATCATTGTTTTTTTGAGTTTGCATATTTTTTTTACAAACCTTACTTGCAACTTAAATAATTTTAGAAACCCTACTTTTGCAGCCACATTCATTTGCAAATCAAACCATATTATTATTTTCACAATGTTTCAAACCCCAGTAAAAAAAGACCCTGCTTGGAAACATGCTGAAATCTTTCCCGAAATGAAAAGAGGAGACGCCAAATGTTTCTACTGCAAAACAATATATCATGGAGGCATAAATAGATTAAAATACCATCTTGCACGCATACCCGCCCATGATGCAGTTGGTTGCCCTAAAGCACCTCCCGAGGTTGTTCGTGAAGTGCAAGTGCAATTAGAAACTTTTGAAATGCAAAAAGAAATGAAAAAGAAACATGTGAGTTGGTGAGTGTTGGAGCTGGACGGGACTTGTGCCGTTGGAGATGCTTCTTCCATGCCCACACCGCCCTAGTGCGTGCTTGCGCGTGTTTGCTTTTGCATCAGCCGCCTATGCACCGAAACTGGGGCTTACTACCGCTAGTGGTAGTGGCAAGATATACTGGCCCTAGAGTTCGAATCTAGGGTGGACTCATATTTTGTACCACGCATTCTCCTAGTTCCCAACCGTCGCTTGAGGCATGGGTTGGAACAAGGACGCACATGATGCAGCAAAAAAGACAATTGCAGACTTTTGGTACTACTGCACCATTCCCTTCCATGTAGCCAGGTAATTCTTTTTCGTTTAATTGTTTTAAAATTTATATTTAAATTTTAGAATCTAGATGTATCTCATTATTGAATTCAAATTTAAAGTTAAAAACTTAAAACTTTTTCATTTTACAATACTTATGTAACTTATTAATTTATTTATGACATGTTATAGGTCACTTTTCTGGCAAAACATGGTTGATGCCATAACCATATGTGGGGCGGGGTTCAAAGCCCCTAGTGAAGATGAATTAAAGGGCCCACTTTTGACTCAAAAGGTGGCAGATGTGAAAGCACAATTAGAGGAGCAACGCAAGCAGTGGAGGATGATTGGTTGCACCATCATGACCGATGGTTGGACCCATAGGAGAAATAGGACCGCTTAATTTCCTAGTTTCCCGAGGTAATTGTACTTCCCTCAATGCATTGAAATTTGAATTTGATTTAGTGATTAATAATTTAATATGGCTGATTTATGTTTTTTAATTTATTGAATAATTGGTTTTGCTTATTTTTTCAGGTGACACTGTCTTCATGAAGTCCATTGATGCTTCTGCCCAATTCAAAAATGCCACATACCTGTGTGAGGCTATAGAGGAGGTGATAGCTGATGTAGGGGAAGAGAATGTAGTGCAAGTGGTGACAGATAATGCAACAAATTATGTTGCTGTTGGTAGATTATTGATGGAGAGGCACCCTACTATATTTTGGACTCCATGTGCCGCCCATTGCATTGACCTCATGTTGGAGGATCTTGGCAAACTCCCATGGATCAAAACATGTGTGGAAGCAGCAAAAAACATATGCAAATTTGTATACAACCACACATGGGTGCTTAACCTTACGAGGCAATACACGGGGTTGAGGGAGTTGTCTCGTCCTGGCATCACCAGGTTTGCAACAAATTTTATCATGATGCAATCCTTGATTCGGTCAAGGGCAGCTTTAAGGCGCATGTTTACTAGTGAGGAGTGGTCTTCCTCATCCTTTTCTACAAGCACTGCAGGGATTGCTATGGCTGATTGCATTTTTGATGAGCAAGGGTTTTGGACACCAATGGATGAGATTGTGAAGGTAAAATTTAATTATTTATTATGTTTAAATTTTTAATCATATCTTACTTTTATTTGTTTATTTTCATTCACACTTATTTGTGAAACATGTTTGCACTTTGCGTTTATTGAGCCCTTGCTAGTTCTCCTACGAGTTGCAGATGGGGAGAAGCCCGAATGGGCTACATATATGAGGGCATGGATAGGGCCAAAGAGGCCATTAGATCAGTCTATGGTGGAGTTGAGGAGAAGTATCGTCCCATTTGGGATATCATTGATAGGAGATGGCAAAACCAACTTCATAGGCCCATCCATGCAGCCGCATGTTTCCTAAATCCAGCCTTCCAATTCCGTCGTGATCTCCGTGCAGATAGAGAGATTCTTAGTGGGCTCTACATGACGATAGAGCGGATGTTGCTTGCTGTTACTACACAGGTGGTGCAGGAGATAGATGCCTTCACTAAGGCACAAGGAGACTTCTTTGCACATCAAATGTGCAAAGATAATAGGACAACATTATTGCCAGCTAAAAATATATTTAAGGGCATAATTTTCATCTTTTTATATTAGGATTTATTATTAAATGTTGAACTTGAACTTGAAACTTGAAATGAGATTGATTTTGTTTCTTTTTCTCATCTCAGATAGCTGGTGGCATATGTTTGGTTCTGATACACCGATCCTGCAAAATATTGCCACTCGTATATTGAGCTAGCCATGCAGTTCATCTGGTTGTGAGCGCAATTGGAGTATGTTTGAGCACATACACTCCAAGAAGCGCAATAGATTGACAGTGGAGAGGATGAAATGGTATATGTTCATTACAACCTTCGGCTCAATCAGGAAGCTTTTTGACCACAACAAAACCCCGATCAGTCTAGAGGAGGTTGATCCACGTCGAGTGGATCCGAGGCTACAGATGCAGTCTTTAGTGACGAGGACCTTGATTGGGTGGACCAGAGAGAGAGGCCGAGGTTGTAGCCATGGTTGAGGAGGAGGCTAGAGCACGAGGAGACATAGCTCTTGGGTGAGAGTGGCATGGGGAGTCAGACACAGGCAGAGACTATGGCTGCAGCTGCAACATCATCCAGGACCCTTAGACGCCTTTGTAGGAAGGATGCTGGCTCCACTATGCCATAGGGCATAGAGTCATAGACTTATTGCTATTGTTTTACTTTTGATATTTCATATTTGTATGGAACATTTGATGTCATGGATTTCATATTCCATGAGTTTTGTATACATTTGACAAATTTTATATATCTAAGTATGTTATTTCCTTCAGCAGCGCAACTACAATTTGTGTACTTTATACTTATGTAATCGTTGTATACTTGTCCATGTGATCAAATTTTCTTTTATTTGTGTTGTATTCAATAAAGGGTGCTTGAAACAAGTTTTAAATCTTTAAAAATCTCTAAATTTCTAGGGTTTTTTCAACTTTTTTTCATTTTGCCGCGTCTGCGCCGTGTCCGAGTCCCGAGTCGCCGAGTCGCCCTCGCCGAGTCCGAGCCGCGTTCGAGTCTCGTTACTATGGTTTTGGTGTATAGAAGGACAAACTTTCATGCCTTTGGTATAATCTATATCTCCCCTTGTTAGAGATCCCATCAAACTTCCACCAACCCCATCAACTCATACAACACCCAAAGGGACTCAAGGTAGCATATCCAAGGGCAATAATTGCCCAAGTCTTCCCATGGCTCAAGATAGATTAAATGCCCTAGTCTAGGATTCTATGCATTCTATTGTTGATCAAATGAGCTTTGGTTTGAGGAGAAGCTTGGGGCTATTAACCAAGGCCATAAAAGTGGTGCACCACACCAAACTCATCACTGCTCAAGAGGGGAAAGATATATAAATGTTGACTATAATGCCCCAAGCCAACACACCTAAGACATAAGCTGGCCGAACAACTTCTTCTATTTTTTTGAAACAATAACCATAACCACTAAGATGCGACAACATGTTGCACTTGCACAACCATGTGCACATAAGTGTCATGTGAACCACAACGACACAAGGGCAACAACAATACAAATGACCTCACCATTGCCACAAGCAAGGTGGCACCAACAAAAGGCTTACCAATCGTGGGATGAAACCACTGCAAAGAACCTACAAGAGGGGAACACAACACCCAAACGTCGATCGAGTACTAACTCATGATCATGATCTCTCGCAACACCACACAAGGGAAGGATGAGAGAATCATCAACCTCAAATCCCCACCAAGGAACTTTTTCAACTCAACGACACTATGAAAACCTACTTAGACGGTGGGGCGACTAGGAGATAACACACCTCCACTAGATGACTCAACCATTGGTTTTCAAAACAAGGAATAGGATGAGGGCACTTTCACCTCCAATCCACTCAACAACAACCTCAAACAACACTAGATGCAAGGACAAGCCTTCACAAGAGGTTGTCTTTACTAGGAGCTACAAACCCATTGCATGAAGGAATCCAAAACATAGATCAGTTTAAGCAATATGGATGAAAGTCACTGGCAGTTTACAACATAGCAGCAAAAATCTTTTGGGGAAAAAATTGGCAAACCAAAAGTATAAGATTTTTTGAAAAAATTGGATTAAAAAAAAGTGAAAAATTGTAGAATAAGAGATAAAAACTATTTTTTTGAAATTGAAAGGCATTCCCATAGCATAGAGATATAGAGAGCAAATAAAATAAAGAGTTTAACTAATGAATTGTAGAAAACAGATATTTGTAGTTTATATTCATATCATTGATTACATTGCATTGCACATCTTTCAAACTCAAAGCATTACTTCAAATTGAATAACTAATAACTAGATGTTGATAGATGACAAAATTTCAACTACAATATAGTTTTTTACAAAGTCAATCTAAGCAGTTATGCAATTACTTCACATTGCATAACTAATAACTAGGAGCAGCTGCCAATTGCATTTGCTTGTCATGGCATTCCATGAGACCGCATTTCTTTGAGGCATTTTTTCAAACAGTTCACTGCCTTTTCTATGCTACCACATTTTTCATAGATGTCTACCAAAGAATTTTATCAAACAGTTCACTGCCTTGCTGCTATGGCTAAAAGCCTAAAACAGGTGCTTTCGAACAAGCTATGGATGCTTGGAAAAAATCTATCAAAGTGTCATGTCCCTGGGATCGTAACACACTGAAATACAAATGAACAGGAAAAAATGACAAAACACATATTAACAATATAATGTTATTATTATAATTATCATAAGATAATATTATAATAATTATATTACTGACAATTCAAATTAACGATCTAATGTTATTTTTTTTTTGCTCGATTAATAGCTGCTAAGGGGCAGCACCCTATATTAATTCAAAAAAGGAGTACATTGATTTGAGCTTTTTGGCTCCACCCCAAAAACTGTTTTATCCCACCACCATACTTGCAGACAATTTCACTACATGCATGCCCAACTAACGCCATAGCTTTTACAACTGCCTCCTTTGGTTTGCATGGCTCCATTTTGTTGAACCTAAAATGACAAGCCACTACGAATTTGCTCCACTTTTGGTGTGTTTTTTTTCTTTCTCTGTACCGTTTTCCATTTCTCCTTGGTTGCCCCACCACTCTCAGCCTTAGCCATTTCCTCTGGAGTATTTTGTTCGCCCCCAGGGGACAATAACGATCTAATGTTATTATTATAATTATCGTAATTATAATATTGACATTTTAAATGTCATTATAAATATAAGTAACTTCCATTTAAATATTATTATATTATAATTATAATAATATGAAATAGAACAATTAATATTATCATAGTAATAAAAATAATATTTAGAAGAAACTAATATAAAAATAACAATAAATATGTTAACGGGAAACATTGAATAATAAATACATCATCGCATATGACAGTGACAGATTCATTAAGAAGAGGCAGGCGATTCTATGGGCCAAAAATATATTAAAACTATTGAAGATAGAGCAAAAGCACTGCCGCAACATATTTCATAACGAAATTAATGAGTGCCAGGTCGTGAGTATTTGATCAACCGTGGACAAAGAAGCTTACATGGTTAGTCAAAGGTTCGTGTTGCTTGGTGGCGTTGGCACTTACAAAGGAAATTTAAGAGGGTGGGGATGTTGCTTGTTATCTGGCCGCAACTTATAGCAGAGCCGCTAGCTCAAAGGGAAGTGTATAATGAATGTACAAGTGCCACGATTGTATGTCGTATGGATGGTTTTCCCTCAAGATTTGTATAAACTCTACGGTCACGGAAACATAAGGAGACGACGATGTTGGTATAGAAATTCTCATCAAAACGATTGTAAATCCACGCCCGTCAGTAGACCATGATTTTCCCTTTGGCCGCGGTAGAAATGCCACTCTAATAGCCGGCTTGTATGATCGAAGTCTGATGCGGGTCACGGAAATTGGCAACACTCCCTTCAATAGAACTTGTTCTGTTGATTACTATATATTCAAATCTATAGCCGCCCATTCTGGAGTATGAACAGACCGTGTTCTAGAAATCACGCATAATTGGGTAACTCACAGTTCGAGTATCTTGTTGAGGAAAGAAATTAAGTTTACTCATCATTAAAGATTATTATTAAACAAAGGGGTACAGATAGTTGAGTGGTCAACAACAAAGAAGAATCATATCTGATTGAAAAGTCATGACCCTTAAAGAAAAGGTGCTTATAATCATATAAGAGAATGAAGAAATGGTGGAAAGAAGGTGGGAATGTCAGAGATATATACACATTTACAACAGCAAATCTAGAGTGTGTTTTTAGGAGCCAAGTAGTCTCAAACACAGACTGCATAGTAACAGAGGGATATCAGGAAATCAAACACAGCGATTAGCCATTCTCCAAACCCCAAGCATTTATTATTGCACATTACATATCAGAGGTCCTAACAGATAATTGCTTACCTCTGTCAACATATCCTTGACTATTATCAATATTTGTAAGATTGATAAGAGAGTAATCATCCTTGAAGGTGGATCTTAAAGTCTACTATTTAAATTATTAGTCATAAGCCCATCCAAATTTCTTGATCTAGCAGATTAAATAGCAAAATTAAGGCAAACCCATAAGGGGACATTACACAAAGCATAATAGTAAGCAATAGCATAGACAAGGCAGTGAACTATTTGAACAAATGCCTCAAAGAAGTGTGGTCTCAGGGTGATGGAATGCCATGACAAGCCATAGACAAGGCAGTGAACTGTTTAAACAAATGCCTCAAAGAAATGTGGTCTTATGGTGATGGAATGCCATGACAAGCCATAGACAAGGCAGTGAACTGTTTGAAAAAATGCCTCAAAGAAATGTGGTCTCATGGTGATGGAATGCCATGACAATCCATAGCAATTAGCTTGTCATGGCATTCCATCACCATGAGACCACATTTCTTTGAGGCATTTTTTCAAACAGTTCACTGCCTTGTCTATGCTACAACATTTTTCATACATGTCTACTAAAGCATTTATCAAACAGTTCACTGCCTTGCTGCTATGGCTAAAAGACTTAAACAGGTGTTTTCGAACAAGCTATGGATGCTTGGAAAAAATCTATCAAAGCATAAAAGTAAGCAATAGCATAGACAAGGCAGTGAACTGTTTGAAAAAATGCCTCAAAGAAATATGGTCCCATGGTGATGGAATGCCATGACAATCCATAGCAATTTGCTTGTCATGGCATTCGTCGTGGCATTCCATCAATAGGAGATCACATTTCTTTGAGGCATTTTTTTCAAACAGTTCACTGCCTTGTCTATGCTACCACATTTTTCATACATGTCTACCAAAGCATTTTATCAAACAGTTCGCTGCCTTGCTGCTATGGCTAAAAGCCTAAAACAGGTGCTTTTGAACAAGCTATGGATGCTTGGAAAAAATCTATCAAAGCATAATAATAAGCAACAAGCTATGGTCTCATGGTTTTCTTGAAGGCACCCACTTCCCCTTGAATAGACTACATCAATTTTATGTGGAACACAATTGCCAATTGTTTGAAGGCACTCACTTCCCCTTGAATAGACTACTAAAAGTACTTTTTAAAAAAAGTTAGGTTCACAACTTTAGTATATATGGAGGCAAACATCACACTATTGAAAATATATGGATTTAGCTCTTCATAGTCTTTGGCTATTTTCGTCAAATTATATTATGCCAAAAACTACCGTGATGCCCAAGTCAAGTTGCCCTCACACAAGAACCTTATTATAAACTAAACTTTGATTTGTCAATAAAGGATCTTGGTCCCATACATGCAGAAATCATTAGGAATAACCAAAGGGATGATTAATTTTTAGCACTGTTTACTCTTGGGACATCTTGATCTACCCAACAGATCAAAGAATTCTAGTTCAAGTGCCACTAAGGAGGTAATCGAGTCTTGCCATTGCTTCTTCAGTGTCACTACCAACAATATGGCAGAGTGCTAGGTAACTCCATAATGACTGTGTCATAAGCCACAACACTTGCTGCACATTTTGCAAATCTGGAAGCAAACCAAGCAGGTTTGATTGTGTTGGAAATCCCATAGTAAGTATACTTGAGCCGGAGTAGTACTAGAATGGGAGATTGTTTGAGAATTCTGTGCTTCACCTACTTGTAAAAATTACCAAGTAGACCATTCATGCTCATTAGAGATGGGTTATTGTGAATCGCTACTCATGATATATAGGTCAATGTAAATTGACTCAAAACTATGTTGCCAAATATGAAAATCATATCACATAATTTGGTGCATTGCAAAAAAAAAAACACGTATAAAAGATGGAGGAACTAGGGGGCTCCATAATGAATTTTCATAAGGCACAATACTTGCTGAAAGTTTTGCAAATGTGTAGCAAGCTAAGGGGGTTTGGTTGTGGTGGAAACTTAGTGAAGCATGCTTGAGCTGTAGTATTACTATGTATGGTGACCTCATGGGAAGTCCTAATGCTTCACCCCTTGAGCATCATCTAGACACAAAGAATGCCAAGTGGACCATAGATGGTCATAAGAGATGGGTTCTTGTGAATCACTACTCATAAAATGCAGGTCAACATAGATTGACATGAAACTAAGTAGTTTAATCTTGTGAATCATATAAAATAATCAAGTGCATTGTAGAAAACACCACTTGTATAAAAATGAGAAAGTTGGGAGGTGCTATAATGAATTGTTCGCAAGTCATAACAATTGTTGATGGTTTTGCAAATGGGGTAGCAAGCCAAGCAAGTTTGGTTGTTGGGGATAGAAAGCCATGTGGTTTTGCTTGGGGAAACTCCTTAGTTAAGTGCACTTGATTTAAAATAGTATTAAGAAGGGTGACTTCTTGGGAAGTGTTGGTGCTTCACCTAGATACAATAACTGCCATGTGGACAATTCATGCTCATGAGAGATGCGTACTTGAGAATCGCTACTCATAAAATATGGGTCAATGTGGATTAACTTGAAGGAAGTAGCCGAATCTTGAAAATCATCACTTAATTTGATGCACTACCAAATTTTCTATTATATAAAAATATGGTAGAGCTCATAGCATCAGTCTTAGGTCTCAAATTGGCTAAGGATTCATTGCAAGCATTATGAAACTTCACGTCACAAGCTTGATGGCTTAGTAGAAAACGACAACATACAAAATGAAGAATGTATAAGCATGTCCTCCAACAATGAAATTGCCTATCCATCTTTGAGTCCTCCCACCAAAAAAACAACAAAAAGAGCCTTCTTTTACAATTTATCCCCCAATTTCATTGAGCTCAAGATAGATCTAATCTAGTAAAATAAAAAAAGAAAACAATTACTCTTGGGACACCCACCTAGCAACTCAAAGAGTTCACATTCCAGTGCCTATTATGAGCAAAACAATTTTGTTTCCTAGGTATCAATGCCAATTATATAATAGAGTTTGAGTTGTTAGCTTTACCCTTAGTTCTAAAACTGTCTAATGAACCTAGCATTACAAGAATAATGGAGCTTCATGTTGATGTTATAGTGGCGGGTGTTATCCTTCACCCAATTTAATAATAATCAAATAAATAAAGCCGTGGCTACTTATTTATTTGAGGCCGTCCCAAGTGAAGTGATGCCTCTCTTTAATTTGTGATTTATATTTTTATTTATTCTTGAAGGCCGACTCTAATTAAAAGTTCGCCTCCCTTATGTAAAGTCGTCTCTCTTTGAAAGAGGCCAACCATTCATGAAAGGTCACTGAGATTGTGTATATATTGAAGACGTCTTCCTCCTCATTCATCATCGAATATATTATCAAGTAAAGTTTGCATAACAGCAAAAGTTCGCTTCCTACAGCAGATCGACATTTGGTTCAAGAAGTTCGTCATTCTTCATTGAGTGTATATTTGCATCTAGAGAGGTGCTGTTATCATTGATTCATATTGGCCTTGTACTTGGCCATATTGTAAAGCGAATTGGTGCTCATTTATTCAATATATAAGTGATATATTGTTGCTGGGTTTTTCTCCCTCAAGAAGGAGGGTTTTCCCAGGGTATATGTTGTGTTCTATTGTTTATAATTGTTCTATTTCTGCTTAATTTAATTCTGATCCTAAAACTAACATGGTATCAGAGCGGGTCTAAGAAAAGATCCGATCAGATTTGTTAAGCAGTCTGAAGGAGATATGGTCTGGGCAAAGCTATGGATGGTTTCTCAAATCAGACCTAGTGCCATTTGAGCAAAATTATGTGGATGAGATAAGCAGGTGAGTAGCATTGGGATTGATGTGTGTTTTTCGTATTGGTGATGTTTCATTGTTGCACTTAGGCCAGATAACGATATCGTGGTGGAGGCGAGCATACATGCCATACAGGCAAAGCGTCTGGCTCTAGCCAGCGTCATTCTGAAAGCCACAATCATCTTTAGCAGAGCGTCTGGCCGACGTCATCACAGCGCTAGGAAATCGCTTTCTTTGGCTCATCTACATTAGGTAGACTATGGCGGAGGTCAAGTGACCTCATCTGTATCTTGGCGCACCATTCTGGAGACTCATCATTTGCGGATACTAAGAGTCGGGTATCTCATCTGAAAATCCCGTGTTTCTTCCAACACTAGATCATGTCACCTCTCAGGCCGCACACAACATACATAGAGATTCTGGTGCTCGAGATCAACAAGGAACACACAAGTGCGGGAGTCGTGCGTCGACCAAGCCTCTATACTCATGGGAAGGGGAGTGATCTCTAAGCAGGACAATTGGAGGTTATGTTTCGAATATGCTTGGTTCCTTTCCTTAAAGTTGCCGTAAGAGGAAGTCAAGTCTGCAATTGTTAGCAGGTATGAATAGATGAATATTGGAAGCGACAGGGTAGTATATTTACGGCGCTGTTAGTCATGTTGATCGAGTGTCTTGCTCTTACATTCGTGTGGCTGCATATCCACGTCGTTGCTGGGCAATGTTTATTATTATTTGGGAGATATGAGATCCACAATTTAGTTATATTTCAGATTGTATTCATTGTGCTCGACTTTGATATTGATGTAGGAGTATTTGCCTTGAGATGTTATAAGGCAATCACATACTTGGACTATGTATGGCAATCATGAGAACAGAATGGGAGAGATCACGATTTACATGTGACTTTAAGATTGACATATGCTTGGGAATCAGATCAAGATTGTATGACTATTATGAGGATCAAAATATAGCTCCAAGCTATAGCAATGCTAAGATGGGTTCAGTCCATATCACTTTCCAGTGATTCGTGTAATTAGCAAATGCAATGCCATTGCTAGGCTTTTATATCTGTTCATTCGAGAGGCTATTTTTTCTTCTGAGTACTAAGCACTGTGAGTATATGATGTCAGTCGGGTTTCCTCTGAAAACCATAATCACGCAGATTTCGAGTGGCTCACCATGGTGGACATATGAAGTGGTTAGAGTCAATGGTCTTTACGACCTTGTAGCTAAGTTACCACCATCGCTACTCTCAAGACATGGAGCCTTGTTAAGAGCATTATTTTTGTAGAAGCCAATGGAACTTTAATTTGCTTAAGATATAAAGGCGGTTCATATTTAGTAGAGGCACGACTTAATTTCTTTGAAGAAATCACAACTTCAGGAAGTAACAGTTGAATTGCCTCCTGGTGTAGTCGTGGATTCTATCGCTTAGCTGGGATAAAAAGACAATTATATTCGGGAAATCTGAATACACCTCTATCGGGAACAATGGAAGATATATTCATCTTAGCATCATGACTAGTGGTGGTAGATAGAACAAACTCTGGGGTTGCTTACTAAGGCGTTGTATAGCAGTGTTGAAAGTCATTTGTTACCTTTTAGTGTTGAGTGTTAGATTTTTGGAGAATTGACCCACTTCATATTTTGGCTGCAGTCTTTAGGGAAATGTGCCAGGTTAAGGAATTAAAGGACAAAGCGCAACTGTTGGATAGATCGAGCTGCAAATGGATGATGATTGAGATTGAGTTGCAAAATGGCTGCAACCAAATCAATAAAGAGATAAGTATTTTATGTTTGTACCTTTGAAATCACCTTCTTTTGGGCTAAAATTCAGGTTGCTCAGTTATGTAGATTTGACATCGATTATTTGGATTGTGTGATTAGTAGAGGTTGTGGTTTCTTTTGAGTGGTGATCGCTGGCATAAAATCCTTTGGTGATACCATTGTTTCATTTCAAGTTGTTTCATGCTAGTTGTGAAGATTTCTGAGTGTGACTTTGAAATGAAAGGAGAAATGCAATTTTGGTTGTGATTGGTTGGTCACATCGATACCATTCTCTATGTGCATGGACTGTGATGGTGCCTTGATTCATTGAGAGGCCCGGTTCTATATTGAATATGCTAGGTGTATAATGTGTCTGAGAAATCTGAGTTGAGTAGATTGTCTTTTGTTGTGCTGTGATTAGCATTTCCAAGAGCAAAAATAAAAATAAAAATTGAGTAAAGACGGAAGAAAGATATATCAGAATCAACAAAGATAAGTTCTATTATTTCTTTAATTTGATCTATCTAATGATATTTGCTACATGCTTCACTTGTAGTTTGATTTTATGAACTATTATTAATCTCTTTAAAATGCAGGATGGATTGAGGAGCAAAAGGATGATTGATTAATTATTAGAGATTGCATAAGGAATTCAAAGGAGGCATCCAGTGAGGAAGCCATGCCGGCTGGAGAAATGAACAAACATGAAGACATAGCTTGCAGTCATGGGATTGAGTTGGTGGCACTTAACTTCACTGGAGACATCTCTCGATGGAACAAGGTTGGGCCTAGCCTTGGATGGAGAGTTTGCATCACAAAGAAGATTGAGAAAGATGAAGATACTAAACAACAAAGAACCTATACAGATGCCAGTGTGATTAGTTACTTCGAAGAGGAGGAAATGACATTCAAAGGGAGTTAAATTCCAAGGATTCAAGGCTCGGGTTGAGAGCATGTCTGGGAAAAAGATTAAGGTTCTGAGATTAGTCAATGGAGGGAAGTTCACTTCCCAAGGATTTCTTTGCAATCTTTGAGGCAGGGATCAAGAAGGAGTTTTGCGACTCAGTGAAGGTGTTAGCCAAGTGGATTGCAGTGTTGCAAGGACTGGTGCTAAAGTCCTTGGAAGACCCTCTCCAGCTGCAAAGAACAAAATTGCACAAGACGGTCAATCTAGTTTTGACATTGGTAGCTCCGCAAACCTATTCAGAATAGAGTAATCTGGAATGAGGTCGAGAAGGACAGTCCTGAACTCTCAAGTAGTACCGGAGGTGTGTGTTGGAAACCGTTCCTCTAAGGCAAGCATTGTAGGCAATCTTGGACGAAAAGGTCAGGAGATTTATGCAAGTACTTAGAGCTTCAGAGGGAGTCACATCATCATGAAGATCTGTTGTAATGTATATTTCTCTGTGACAGAGAAGTATGAGGTGGAAGCCCTTGTTAGTGTATATTTCTCTGTGACGGAGAAGTATGAGGTGAAAGCCCTTGTTAGTGTATATTTCTCTGTGACGGAGAAGTATGAGGTGAAAGCCCTTGTTAGTGTATATTTCTCTAATATGGAGAAATATGAGGTGCGAGCCCTTGTCCATCGTTGAGACGGAGATGTGGTTCTTTCCACCCAATGGGAGTAGCCATGGTGGATGTCATGTTTAGAGACTCCATGACAACATCACATTGAGAGACTCCGTGATGAATTCTTTGTACTTGTGTTTTTCCACACATGGGAGTAGCCATGGTGAACATCATGTTGAGAGACTCCATGATGGCATCACGTTGAGTGACTCCGTGATGGGCACTTGTGCACATGTTCTTTCCATACATGGGTGTAGCCATGGTGGATGTCATGTTGAGCGACTCCATGACGATATCATGTTGAGTGACTCCGTGAGGAACTCTTTTCCACAAATGGGTGTAGCCATTGTGGATGTCATGTTGAGAGACTCCATGACATGAATATCTGGAAGGATACCTCCCTAGCTAAGAGGGAGTGTTGATGTTATAGTGGCGGGTGTTATCCTTCACCCAATTTAATAATAATCAAATAAATAAAGCCGTGGCTACTTGTTTATTTGAGGCCGTCCCAAGTGAAGTGACGCCTCTTTTTTCTTTTTCTTAGACTGCAGGAATCGGTCGGGTATCCGCCCCCCTATAAACTGCAGTGCGCCTGGTAAACTTGTTTTCATGTGACCGGTGGCGCTAGCGTGACACGCCCTCCAGTACCACGGGTTTGGGGGGAGACTAGACCTCGTGACCTCTTGCCTGCAACAGGATGCTTTAGCCAATCGAGCTAGTCCCCCCGCCCCAAGTGATGCCTCTCTTTAATTTGTGATTTATATTTTTATTTATTCTTGAAGGCCGACTCTAATTAAAAGTTCGCCACCCTTATGTAAAGTCGTCTCTCTTTGAAAGAGGCCAACCATTCATGAAAGGTCACTAAGATTGTGTATAGATTGAAGACGTCTTCCTCCTCATTCATCATTGAATATATTATCAAGTAAAGTTTGCATAATAGCAGAAGTTTGCTTCCTACAGCAGATCAACATTTGGTTCAAGGAGTTCGTCATTCTTCATTGAGTGTATATTTGCATCTAGAGAGGTGCTGTTATCATTGCATCATATCGGCCTTGTACTTGGCCATATTGTAAAGCGAATTGGTGCTCATTTGTTCAATATATAAGTGATATATTGTTGCTGGGTTTTTCTCCCTCAAGAAGGAGGGTTTTCCCAGGGTATATGTTGTGTTCTATTGTTTATAATTGTTCTATTTCTTCTTAATTTAATTCTGATCCTAAAACTAACACTTCACTTCACAAAGCTCAAGTGCCTAGTGAAAAAAGGCAACACATTGATTGACGAATGTATATGCATTTCCATTACAAAGAGAAGTTACAAGTATTTTCTCTATCAAGTAAAATAAGTGTCCTTATCTATGAGCCCTCCCACTAAATAGAGTAGCAAAAAGGAGTCATTTTTACACATTTAACTCTAATGGGGAAACATAAGATAATAATTCCATCAATGATTGCCCTTTTTCATTAAGTTATGGATGGACTGGATTCAAAGAAAAGAAAGAAAGAACACAATTACTCTTGGAAAATTTGCTTAGGTTTAACTTTGAAGTGCCCCATGGAAGTGAAATCTTGGTGTTTAGACTTGTGAGAACGATTGATGCAATGAGTGTCAAGTGGATCATTCTTGCTTATAAAGGATGGGTTCTTGTGTATCACTACACATGAAAATGGGACAATCTACAAATTATACAATTGAATCTAGCAAAACATTCCACATAATTCTATGGATTGCAATAGACATTTGCATTAATGAAAGAGCTAGGGAGCTCCACAATGAATTATTTATTAGGAACAACACATGCTGACTGTTTTGCAAATAAGGTAGCGAGCAAAGTGGGTTTGATTATGGGGGGATCTCCATAATTGAGCACATATGAGCCCAAGTAGTATTCGGATGGGTGACCTAATGGAAAGTCCTAGTGCATCAGCCTTTTGAGTGTCCCCTAGATATAATGCATGCCTAGTGGATCATTCTTGATCTTGAGAGATGGGTTCATGTGAATTACCAACGAAATGTGGATCAATGTAGATTGACTCAAATTACACAATTGGATCCTAAAAATCATATCACATAATTTGGTGCATTACAAAAATCATTGATAGTATAAAAATATGGCAGAAACCATATAACCAGTCAGGTCTAAATTTTGCAAAGGAGCCTAGCATTATAAGCATCATGAAGATTCACATCACAAGTTTGATGGCCTAGTAAAAGAAAGTTTGTTGTTTTCAATAATTCAATGTTAAATTGTAAGTGTTAAAGATAAATCAAATGGTTTATTAGTGCAACAACACATCAATATATATCATCATTAGGGTTTCATTTTTCTTTTTCCTTTATACTTTTTTTTTAAATCACTTTTTTTGGATCTCAATGGGTTCTCCTTAGGTTCACCAATGGTCCTTCCCTCGACATGTTTGAATGTTCCTAGGTTGATACTGCAGGCTTGGGGCAAGAGCTTGGTCAAGTCCTTTGCCAAACCTCATCTAGGATTAGTTCTTTGGCCAGACCAGTTTGGGTTCAACTAGGGTTTTGCATGAACCAAGCATTTAGAGCTTATAACTTATACATTGGTGAATAATCACAAGAATAGGGGGCCTGCAAAATGTTGGTTGTTTTTAATTCCCAATCAGATTCTCACAAATAATCTATGGAATTTCCATTACCAATAATCAGTAACTTGGAGGGATTGGCCAATGACTAAGAGAAAGTTGGATAGAACTTTCCCTCTTCACTTTGGGCTCTGCAAAACCCGATAGGGTGATCCTTGACAGTATTTGAAAGATCTCCTACGCCAATTATCTTGAATACTGTGGATAAGAGATATGTTCTCGGCAGATTTGTTTGAGGATTATGAAAGATTAAAAGATCAAGCTCAGCAGATTTGCTTGATGATTATGAAAATTAAAAGAATTGGCAACATCCTTTAAGCATTTTCAACAATTCATAGCAGGAGAACATACAATAACATCAAACTCACAAATAATGCAAACTGAAATTAAGATTTGTGATTGTTCTTTATATGAGTGACCATGGAGATTGTAGCAAGTATAGATGCAATGGACTGGTGCCTTAACCTAGGGCGCGGAGTCAAATTGATTGTAATTGAGACCTGAATATATGTATTTTTCCCTAAACATCTTGAAGCTTCACAGTAATGCCTTACACTACTCCACTTAAGAATTCCTAGCCAATTCTACTTACAACTCCTTGCATACATTCATACAATTCTACATTCCCATTAAAGCATTTTTAACTTATTCTTTGAATAAGAGCTATAACAGAAACATACATTCAAAGGAAAGACAATGAAGACAAATTGAATGATCTTTGATCAATTCTCATTTATAAATTGTATCAAGTATACATTAGGAGACAATTGGCTTGAAATTGTGCCCTTGTATTCAAAATGATGCTAGTACTGGTATACAAAAAACCTGCAAATTACATTCAACAATAGACTTGGACAATTACCTAGATACAAAGTTTCAGACTCTATTACTCTATGCTCTGCATTAAAAAAATTTCCAAGATCCCGTGCAAATGGCCTTGATTTCCCTTTTATAAGAACAAGGGAGCAAAACAAGCTTCAGGCTCATTTGACACGTCATATATTCATTTAACATTCAGTTACATTACAAAAAGTGACCTCAACTACCCATGGGGAGAAAGCCCATATAAGTCAAAAGTTATTTTCAAGTTGTTGAAGAAGATTCTCTCGCTTTCCAAAAAGCGCTCGCTATAGAAGGTGGTGGTACTTTAAACTGAATATTCTTTTGTTTTCACCTTCTTTGTCTTCCAAAATTCTGGGAACAAAAGGTACGAACAGAAAATGACAAAATCCAATCTCCACCTCAGCAAAAAGAAGGAAACAACCTTTAAACATAATTTGTAACTTAGGCTTAATCTGTATAGTTTTCAAGCCATGTGTTGTAATCCTCTTCTGTTGGCCAACTCAAAGCAAGTAATTTCTGCACCTTTGTGTTGTGCACATTATATCTTGCATCAGTTAGAGCACAGGCCTCTCTTGCAAAAGTACTAAATTCACCTCCATTTTGAGTAAGTCATCAATGGAACTATTCAACATTGCCAATTCAGGTTTGCCATCCTTATGTATATGCTGACAGGGAGGGGACTATACTCCCAAACTCTTCTTTCCATTTTGCAAAAGTTTTCAATTCTCCCGCCTCATCAAGTATTTTAGGCATTCCATTTGCTTCCATATCCTGAAACATCTTTAATTTTCCTCTGAACTGAATATCAAGCTTGCTTTGAAAAGTAGAAACCTCTCCCAGTTACTCATCATCTCTTTGATGGCATCTGTCCTCATACTCCATTTACTCCAGACATTTTGAAAATTTTCCTGGACTTCAAGATGTTTCTTATATGCCTCATCCATATTTTTGAACACACCCCAAACATTTTCAAGTTTGTGCAAGATGCAAGCAATCCTATGTCCTAGGATGTCATCAATAAAGTCAGTTACCACTTTGCTAGATTCTTCTCTAGCCTTTTGTTCATTCTCCCTTACCATATCCAAGTCCTCCTTTAATCGCTTTATTCTTAGAGACAAAGTCTTTGTCTTATACTGAAAATTCCTGTGAGGGAGTAGGTGGTGGAAGGGCCTTCATTTGTGGTACTGCTTGCCTCTCCTGAGGAATTCTGGCTAATACCTTATTGTATTCTTCTTGCAATCTATTGAATTTTGCCAATGTGCCATCTCAGCTGTATCAACAGTTAACATAGCAACATGCACAGTGAATTTTGCTGCTTGTGTGGGGGTAATTTCTGATGCTCTCTTGACAACTATTTCCCCTTTGATCTCCCCTACTGATCTGATCACCCTTGGCTTCCCAGTGTTTGGTGCCATGGACCAAATTACCAGTGTGTATAGCCTTGGACAGAATCCAGAACCAAACACTTTGTTATCATACTGCTTCTCAGATATAAAAGCCTCTATATCATTTCTGATTGTGTCTAGAGCAATGGCAGATGTTAGGTCCCAACCTGGTAGCAAAAGGATTCCACTTTGCTTCACCAGTTGTCTGCCTTCAGAGGGGGATATCTCAGCAAGTTCCTTTCTATTTGAGCTCCCACTTGTTGCTCAATCTCATCATGCTGTGATGGATCAACTTCCTCCTTAGCTTTCTCAATCCTTTCTTTGTATTCAGCACCTCTCACTTGAATGACAAATTCTCCGAATTCTTTTGTCTGCACAAAAGTTTCATCATTCATAAATTCTTCACAGGCCTTGAGCCTAATATCTCCAGCAGGATTATTTTCATCATATACATTTGTTATCATCCTATTTGCTGGCACATATTCATCCATTTCATCCCTTCTTTTGTCTGCACAAAAGTTTCATCATTCATAAATTCTTCACAGGCCTTGAGCCTAATCTCTTCAACAGGATTATTTTCATCATATATATTTGTTATCATCCTATCTGCTGGCACATATTCATCCATTTCATCCCTTACTTGAGGAGAGGGGAACCTTTGATGAACTTCTTCATCACTTGGAACATGTTCTGCTGATTGTTCCTCCATTGTATCTTCTCCCCCAGTCTCTTCTGAATACTCTACAAGTGGATGAATTACTGGCCTCTCTTCAATCTCCATAGGTTGAACTGATGGGTCTTGGGCAAAATACTCAGCTGGCACAAAATACTCAGCTGGCATGCTTTGTACTTTGGCCATCTCCTCCTCTTTTTTCTTCTTTGCAGTTTCTTCTGTCAACATTATTAAATTCATCTAACATACACTTCAGCATCTGTTGACAAATTCCTTATAACATCTTCTGTATAAAGGAATTGATGGTAGATGCCAAACCTGTTTCTCTTCTTTCTCTCCTTGTCTATAAAACCCCTGGGTCACAGTTTTTTACGTTTTCAACTTTCATCCTGAATGATTTCAACATTTCAAAAAAAAATTCAAGTCCTTTAGATGTTACAGTAAAGTGAGAAAATGCAAACTGCCCCGGGATGAATGATCCCTTTTTGGAAAACCTAAAGTGTTCTTTGTCCATGCTGTCTATCTACCACATTATTTCCATACAAGCAAGTCTGTCTGACACATAAATAGGTAAACAATGTGGCTGTACTGGTGCACCATAAACCCTGAAAACTGTGCAAGTTGTGTGCAAATACCAATCACCTCAATTGTGATCTAGCTTGGTTTGGGGATTGAATTGTAAAAGCCTAAAAATCTGCTTTATATTCATTGAAATCCTTTGAGTAGGCTTACAACCAAGATTGTCCAAGATTCCATATACCAACCCATTGTGAAAGAATGTATAGTTGGAATTAGGACAATTTTGATCCCACACGTGTCCACATTTGTACGGGAAAATCTTTGCCCTTCTCATTCTTTGTTCTCAGGTCCATGAACTTTGTCCAAGCTTTCTCACCGCTCCACAAAATCATATGCATCAACTATGAATAGTGCATGGTAATCTTTCAACGCAAGGGAGCAACAACGATAAATATTCACCACTTAAATTGCAACATTCAATGATATACACAGTGCACCAAAGTTGATGGATATTGTGGCAGATGGATTCAACTGAAAGGTTCTTATAATTTGATGTCTGGTGATATCTAGCCATGGTGAACCTTTCTTGCTTCTGATCACTCTTGTATCCGAATCATAACATTTAGCTATTGTCTTAATTAAGTTGACCTCTACAAATACATTGGGTACAATAAGTTTCCCCCAAGTCACAAGTCCACAAATTGTTAGTTGGACAAGGGTGGCTTGATCGTCTATATAAATAATGAAGCAACTCCTAACCACTCTTTGGAACAGTGATATCCCAACCTGTCTTGCTTTATCTTGCAAGTGATCTGATAGAATTCCTTCACCCGTAGCTCTTTTCCCAATTGTTCTTGCTCCAGGGGACAAGGCTATTAGGTCATCCTCCATGAACCTAGCCAAATCCCTCTTTACTCCTTTGGGTTTGGGCTTAGCCTTTGATGTGCCACTGACTTAACTCATCTTTTGCAAAATTCAGATAAACTAGGGTTTCAAAATTCCAACAAAAGCTACTAGGGTTTTACAATGACTCAAAAATCCCTAGGATTTTAGAAATTCAACACAATACTCATAGGGTTTCTTAAATTCTAACTTAGTTCTTGTAGAATTTCACAAATATACCCTGAGAAACCTAGGGCATAATAATTTTTCTTTGAAAATGCAATGCAAGAAACCCTACAATTCCCAAATTACCTTAAATATGTCTACCCTCTTTTGCTTTTACACTTAACCAAATTTTTGCTTAGAAGGTCAAGAAATGTGGACTTACTTGGTAAACCCTAGCTTTTTCTTCGCTTGAATCTGCTTGCTTGGAGCTCCTTTTGCCTGAATCCTTGAATTCGCTTGTGAAAATGATAAAAAACAAGGTAATTTTCTGCTTTATCGCCTTTGAGATGGAGCAGATATACCATGAATACATGCTGACAGTTCGCGCGAGAGAAAGATTTCATATCAGCAACTGGCTGTTCAATTTTGAATTCTAATCATCGATCAAATTGTTTTAAAACAAGATCGACGGTTATCACAAGCTTTATTCACATCGCTTTTTGCTTTTAAAATTGCTTCTATGAAAATGCGATGTGAAGAGGTCATGCAATGGCCTAAAAGAATGCCACGTGTCTTCATCGACCCTTTAAACCTTGCCGCCATCTCTTTTCTCTGAGGAGACCAAATTGTGATGCTTTGCATTGATGTGATGCAATCATGAGCTTACATGTCATCCTTATATCTCCCTTTTATACTGCATTGCACATTGCACTTTAGTTTTGTGCCTTATGAATTGAAAATGCGATGTATTGAGCCTCTGCGATGAGTTCCCCTGTTGGCATCTAGCAAGGAATAGTCCTTCCAGCATATACCCTTCATTCTCTTTGCTCATCGTACATTGCATGTCTACTTATCGCTCCTTAACACATAACTGCAATGCATTAGGATGCAAGCACGTGTCATAATCTGGAATGCTTAGTGCATATCACACTTTCTTCTTTCCTGAAGGAGATGCAAACTGCAATGTGAAGAGCCTTTGCGATGAGCTGAGAGGTGGACACCTGTCTTTAGAATATTCTTCAAGTATATGTCATCCCCTTTACTTCCTTCATCGCACATCACAGTTTAGTTCATATCTTATTAACTTGAAGTTGCGATGCTTTGGAGACGAGCGATGAATGCAAATCTTGCCACGTGCTCTAATCTTAGCCGACCGCGCATGGCATGACTTTGCATTGAGCATTAACAATGGAAACACGATGCGAAGGAACATTGCGATGAAATAAGAAGCCGACACTTGTCCATTAGGTCATAAGGCTTCAAGGCTATCGCATATCGCACAGGGGAGCAAGTGGTGCAAAGGAAAAGCGCGATGCGAAGAGAGCAAGCGATGGAATGAAAGGCTGCCATGTGGTTGGAGCGGAGCGGGGGGAAGCAACTTAAGTGAAACATTTTGCACTTGCTTAATATGTTGTTTTTTAAAAAGGGGACCTTGCCTAGGTATTTGAGTGATAAGATTTAACAAAGGCAAAGGTGTAACTCAGACTTAGGACTTTATATCAAATATTTCAATGAAGTGAAATATTTTCTAAGGGGCATAACATGCAATACTTCAATAGTTCGCACAAGGAAATTTCAAGAGGATTGTAAGACATCGGACCAATCGGTATTATAAGGTGGACGGGGCCGGTCAACACATGACCCGAAGGGACTCAAATTATGACTTAATGGATTAAGAATCAACTCAGCAAGTCAACAAGGAAATAGACCAAAGGACTAAAGCGTTCACAGAGTTAGGTTTTTATAGGGTTTTAGCTAACAAAGGGAAACTCTAAAACACAGTTCAGATAAACCCTAACCATTGAAACTTGACGAAAAGCTCACAAAAGTGGGATCAAGATCTAGAACCACAAAATTTTTATGAAGTCCCATCACAAAACACACAAAATATCTCCAAGGAGAATGGACTATCCCACAATACAATAATTGGGAGTCAAGGTTGGTTTATAAGGCATTACATTTACCAAAAGCTTTGTAAAGCCCCCTATGGATTTGTGTGTATCCTCCTCTTTGGTACTAACATAGCTTGGAGTTGCGTGGGTGCTTTGGAAGTTTCTCTGCTTGTGATTATTCACCAATATACCTGAGGTCAGAGAAAAAATGATGACTCATTAAAAGTGGTTGTCATGCGATGTGTCAAATCATTAAAAATATTCAGTGAAAAATTTCTCCTCCAAAAAACCTGCTTTCTGATTACAAAGAACATGGTTGCCACAATGCATAGAAGCTGTACAACAGCAACAAAACGTGTAAATTTATATCCTCATTTTGTAGGGTAATATTGACATCTTACTTGGAAAACACTTTTTGTGTAATTAAATATAAGAATCTTGAAATGAGTTCTCTCAAAGAGCCATAGTGTTGGTGTAAATGTGTATTTTTGAGAACTTAGGGTATTAAGCTTACATATACAATTATTTATTGATTCCCAGGTTTTCATGCTTTATTTTGCAAGATTGCTTTTTGAGAATTTTTCTATTCTGCAGAATGAGTTGTCATCCTCATCTCCTCATATTTTCTATAAATGCAACTTCATTGCATTTATTGTACCCACTTACTAAATGAAATAAAGAGTTCTGTTCAAATTGCATACCTAGCCTATGTAGTTCTTTGAACTGGGTTATTAGTGAAGATTTTCAAGTTATTATTTTCTGAGTAATAATTTTATGCATTTGTCTGAAATCTTACACTATAAATTGAGAAATTGATTGGTTCTTCTCTGCTATCAGATCCTTAAGATGATGAAGAGAAATCTTATTCTCTGCTATTATATACTTAACATTCTGAAGAACCATAAAAGCCACTTCCTCACAGCATCAAAACAGCCTTATATTTTATACCTGCACTTGCCATTCCTCATGTTTCTGGTAGTTATAGTTAGCAAACTGTACGAGGCTCCATTGTTGGGATGATTTTCAAAAACCTCTCCAGCAATGCTTCAAAATATCTAATGGGCTAAATTTACATTCTTTACAGTTCCACAATTCTAAAAGTAATGTTCATAAGCATTGCCTTCGTCGAATGGCAGTTAAGCACACTACTTGTTAGCTTATTATTTCATGTACTTATATTGTGATTATTGTACCCTGTACATTTCCACCACCATGTCGGGAAGATGAATGCTGATTAACAAGATGTGCTCACTTTTAAGAGGTAAATCCATTTCAAGTAGTATATTGAATATTCCTGTCCCAGTCAGAAATTTGGAGTGATTTCCTCCTTAAGGCAGGGAGGAAACAATGGGAACCTTTGAGTAGGATCATTTCCTCTCATCAAGTAAATATATTAGTTGAATGTATTGAGTTTATATATGTAATATGTTTGGTATCTAGTGAGCTTTTTCTTTAGCAGTGTTGCATCTAATCGCAGTTCTTTTCCGTTTTAAGTAATTGCCACTTGCCACGAGTTGTCAATTCAAATTTGTGACTAAGAGATTATGTTTAGATATTAAGTTGGGAACCAAATAGGAGAGGACCTTTGCTATGGATTCCATCCCTTCTTGTGTATATCCAGCATTTCAGAATTTTTATGAATGCATTTGTGTATCTTGAGCAAGTTGTTTCTCTTTTGCACATTCTGTGAGTTAAAGTTTTAGAACTTCTCACCTTTACTCCTCTGCTGTATTGAAACCAGATTTTAGATGTGTAAAATTTGGACTGGGTTGAGAACTGGTATTGTAGAACTACTTGCCAGTGGGCATGAAACTATCAATACCAAGAAAGACATGCATGGGTTCCATAGTTTGATATCCATGATGAACTCAAACTTTGATGTGCCATGTTTCTCACTGTAGGATGTGCTATAAAATTTCTATAAAAAAATATCTAAATCTCTTAGTAATAAGCACATTATTGCAGAACCATGATACGAAGTTGTTTCTTACTTCGTAAACTTTGTAGTCGAGAAGCTTGATTGTCAAGTGAATGAAAATGTACACTGGCAAGCTCCATGCTTTATTTAGATATCCTTTCCTCTATTTTTGTATTTCTGCCGTCCGCTTCAGTGTTCAAAAGTCTGCATGGGGCATTGATGCAACATATTTGTCCCTTTACTTTTTTTCTAATGATAAACCCATGCTTCGCACTGCAACTTTAATCTTTTTTCTTGCTCATCTAAAATACACATACCATGTGGATAGTTGATGCCAATGGTTAATTTCCTGATTCATTGTATTCCTTTGACACAGCCATTGACAGTGGTACAAGCAGCATGGACAAGGCGCTCTAAAAGTGAGTCTGCTAAAAATCCAAGAAAGAAGTCGTGGAAGCAACGGACAGATAAGTATATGAGGCCTTTTCTACTGGATGTATTCATCTCTAAGAAGTACATTCATGCAAAAGTGATGCACAGAGTAACAAGTAAAGTTGTCTCAGTGGCTACCACAAATTCAAAGGATTTGAGGAACACTTTGCCTTCTCTTACTGATTTGGATGCTTGTAGAACTATTGGAAAGCTAATTGCCGAGCGATCTAAAGAAGCTGATGTATATGCAATGTCATTTGAACCAAGGAAAGGGGAGAGAGTGGAGGGAAAACTTGGTATAATTTTAGATACCATCAAAGAAAATGACATAGCTTTTGTTTAGATCTATTATATCAGTGCTTCTAACTGCATAAATGCAGCAATCTTGTGACAAAATATTTGGACATAAAAGAACATTCCCTGCATATCTACCAAGGAAACATGGACAATCGTCATATTCCTGAACAAATACAGCTTAGTTAGATGAGAAATTTCATATGTAACAATAAATATGTACCATCATTATATTCCCTGAACAAATACAGCATCGTTTGAGAATTGTCCTAATGTCTTTGTTAATATCTTTGACAAAATCTCCAAACATAGTCTGGTGGGACCCATGTGAGATCTCAATAGATTCGCTGATGTAGAACTCTGAGCAGGACAACCCAGCACATCCGTATACAAATGGTAATGGTATGTATGATTGTTGACCGCAGCAGTCCATTAGTACATAGCCTTGCCAATCCATCATTAACTCAGAGAGTCAGAAGTAAAAGTAAGGAAATAAATAAATCACATGGATGCATAAGTTTCTGTTTATTTGTGACTTGCTTTTTTCATGGGTATGTACAATCACAACAATACTTTTGATGACAAAATCTCAGTCTGCAAGAAGTTTGTTTCAGTTTATCATGCTAGTTTTAAATGGCATGGTAGGTTGATTAAAATTCCCCATCTATGTTTTGGGAATCTAATCTCTTACAAGATGTAAACCAGTTACACGTTGAGGATAATAATAATCAATGGTGTGTTCATGATTTGTTAGGCACTAAGCATGCTCCTTGAATGGCTTTCTACATTCATGGAACTTGCATGATCAGAAGCTTTGTTATTTATGAAAATCAATATATGCCTAAACAAAATATTTTCATCGAAGCTAGTGAAAAGCTCTGATTTGATGTATCATCCTTTTTAGTAATATGCTCTTTTTCATGGACACATGGTACCAAAGAAGCCAAAAATATTGTGTTTTTATAAATTTTTTCTTCAGCTATCTAAATTTAATAAAACTTGTTAATGTTGATAAAATAAAATAAACAAAAACATTATGTTCTATCATGTGTTAAAACAACATTTCATGGATGGGACAACATGGAATGGCAATTTTTTCCTGACGAATTGAAAAATAGGGATAACAAGCATTTCAAGGATAGTAGTGGGGATGGGGGTCCTTGTCCATGTTTTTGTTAGGGGATGTCTATTCATCCCCAAGATAACCAAAGGATGTTGAGACATCTGTCCCCCTTGCTGTTTTGAAGATGGCTAGATGCCCCTTAAGTTGTAAAAGATCTTCCTCAAGCTTGAAATCTGTAAGGGATGTTAGATAGTTTTGAAGTTTCATTGAGGATAGATAGGGGATGTTTCCTAGCTTTTCGAATGTAGCAGAAACTTCAATATAGGAAATGGCACCCTGAAGGCTAGGGAATGCGTATCCATGGTACTTCAATTATATTTCATATTGGATCAACTTCTACATCTATTGAGCACTCATGTTATTTTCAGGCATGTATTTGTATATAAATATTAGCTTTCTATTCATAATGCATTCATGTTATCTTTGGCATATCAATGCTCAACAAAAAATGAATTTTTGTTAATACAATCCTGCAAATAATCGTTTGAGGCAAATACACAATACTGATCCACAATCAAGACAATTGAGAAGTGTATACTCTAGGTTGTTCAAGAGGAGATACTAGATACCTGTTATATTTTGTTTACTTAAATAGCATTTTTAATAATCCGGAAAATTGTTAAAGAGGCCTCAAAATTTCAAAGCCAAGCCACTTCCTCAACTAATATAATCCATTTTTTAAAGAAAAAATCAATTCCTTTAGTTTAATGATCACAAATTTTGTTTCAACAGTAATATTTCTAAGTTTAAGTAAAACCATGCTAATATTGTCACTGATATAGCTTAGTCATACAAAACATGCAAAGATAAAGCTTCATTTTATAGCCCATCATTTAAAACAGTTTAGGTGCAATTAAAAACAATTACCTTTTTCATCTTTATAAATCTCATGACCTATAAAGTTTGTGGCATGTTAATCCCTAATAAAACATGACGAAAAATGCTTGGTTGTTCATTTACCGATGCTTCTCTTTTTCATCTTGAAGTTTGAAATCCTTCTCTACATGCAATGTTGCCTCAATGCACAATAGCCTCTTTTTCCACACTTATGACTTCAGCTATATTTGTTGTCATAATTGAAGCAGCAATGCATTGGCCGATATTGTTGAGGTGTCATCTAGCAGTTGTGAAAGAGAGGATGTCAAAATGCTAGTGGATGATTGTTTTGAGAGAAAAATTTGTTTCTCTAGTCTTCTAGCTCTATTTATAGTGTCTTGCAAACAAATAGGATAAATAGACGTACTTTATGTTGAATTTGATCCTTCAATCTGCCTAAAATCAAGTCCAACATATTTTGAGTTGAAACACTTTCTAGTCTTTAGACCCAAGTTGGAATTGTTAAACACAATCCTTAAACGAGTCTATTTGTTGAAGCTTGGACAATTGGCTAAAAAATTGACCACTAGATTATTGTTGTACAAGCCGAAAGTTAAAACAAAAACAAGGAGAATACGAACATAAGGCCCTATTCTAAAACAGCTATGAACCTTCGATTGAGCAATGAAAGAGTTCTGAAACAAAGAATATGCATCAATATTTTAGCCAATACAAACCCTTTGATGGAGTGGAAGAGCTCCTGATGTTGATGGAAAGAGTTGTTATGTGATTGCTCTTGGAGATTTCAAAGTTCAACAACATATACTTGCAAACACCAATGGATTTTATATGATATGTTGTCATTCTAAGGGGTTTTATAGATCTTTGGCTGAGGCCATATATGGTTGAAATTGTGCCATAGATTCAAGGGTTGAGATTGATTTGATATAGTTTTGTTCAATGATTGGTGACAAATGATGACAAAGTGGTGGCAAGTTGAAGGTTTAAGATTTCATTGATTAAGATGAATGGATGAGAAGCAAAGTTGTTTTTGGCTTTGTGTCTTATTAATGATTGGTAACAAAGTGGTGGCAATATAGATGGTTAGGGTTTTATTGGTTTGAATAAAGGGATGAGATGTAAAGTTGTTTTGACTTTTGTGGTAAGGTGGATGAATGAATATTTGAAGGCGGAGGGAAATATATTTTATTTTCTAAATGGGATGAAGGGAAATGTGTTTTTTTTATTTTTTCATTTTTTCCCTTAGAAGTGTATGATGGCAAAATTATTATTTTTGTTTCATTTTTAAAAGTGCATGGTGACATAAATATGAAATTAGCCTAATTAATTAAATAAACAATTTATTTAAATAAAGCATGATGATATAAACAAACAATTAGCCTAATGATTTAAACAAACAAAATTTTATTTAACTAAATGGTGATGGAGTGATGTGGGATTAATGATATAGTGATGGTGTAAAAAATATGGCAATGTTGATGGAATGTTAGAAATAATATTAAAATGTGGAAATGGATTTTGAGTTTCTATGTTTTACCCCTCTTTGAAATGGTGTTGCGACAAAGGGTGACATCATTTCAAAGAAAATAAATCTAGATTTTGATGAGGCAAAATTGGTGGAAAGATGCCCCACTTAGAAAATGGGTTTAAGGATGTCCCCTTGAAAGAGTAGGTATGTTTACAACACCTTGAAAGGAGAACTAGGTCCTAAGGGGTGAAAAATGGGAGGAAAATGGTGAAAGTGAGGGGAAAAAGGTGAATAAATAGGAGGGGGTTGAAAATGTCATTTTCACCCTTGCAAATATTGGATAAAACTCTTAACAATCTAGGAGAAAGAGAGTTAACTTGGATCTTATTCTAGTACATGAGCACTAGAGTGAGTAGGTGAGGGATTATATGTGGGTAGGCAGCTAGTAAGTGCCATTTAGAGTTTTTAAAGTGTGCATTAGTCAGGGTCAAAGTTAGCCAAAGCATATATGCACATTATTTTGTGTGATAAAAAATAACGTTTGCACTTAGGGCATATGTGTTTGCGGTGTGACATCTGCACAAATCTTTACAAAGCATGTGCAAG
>VDFB02014382.1:0-10878 GCA_007258455.2 Sequoia sempervirens | reverse complement strand
TCTATTCCATTTAAGCTAACTTTTCATTTATTACAGACAAATACATCAACTAAAGTTCTATTTCAATCTACAAAATATAGATTTATAAACGTTTGGATCTCTATAATTAAATATTTGCGTCAATGTCAATGAAAAGTAGTTTCTAGCATGATGGAATCCAATGTTACTCATGAACGAATGTGATAATTCCTCTTTAACAAAGTTTGATTTTCAACTGGTCAAAAGGACTATGAGATTTTATCATTTTAGTGTTCCATCCTTGTTGGCAAGATTTTCGCGCACTATTACTGAATTGTTGTTGTCCATTGGGTGAGTCCCATGCACAATCTGTACAAGACTTACCTTTTGATAGTTTTACTATGTTAAGGCTGCTAGTTATGTCAGGAAATCTGAAAAGGAGGAAATTTAAGCCCAAAGCCTTTAGGGATATATCTCCTCCCCATAATGTTCACAATCTAATATAGTTCATCATATTTTCTAAAATAATTTGGAGTTGAAGTGAAGGCAAGGAAAATGAACTTTATATCAAGCCGAGGTTCCATTTTGAGGGCTCTCTTAGGTACCTTCTAGAAGCCATGAAAATAGTTTAACATAGAGACTAAACTTATAGCAATACATGGCACTACTTCCAATCATGTATATCACTATAAGAGCACCTACAAGTAAAGGTTCACGATGTCTATATGAAACAACCAAGTGTGCACCCATGAAACATTTCAAGATGCAAAAGTAAATGCAAATGGGCTGGATATCCCTTCTCAACCAAGTGCACTCAAGGAAAATGGAGGAAGATGTGAGCTCACAGGCTCTCCAAAGCCAACACTGCTATAACAAAAAAGAGGAGGAGCCAACAAAGTAGCAACTTACATCTACTATGGTGGTGGTGAAGCATGAAGGAGCTGAAAGTGAGTGAGATTGACCAAGAAAACTATCCAAAAGTGTGTCCAAGATTGAAGAAGTGTGAAGAAGTTGGATTGAATGAAGGAATAGCTAATTTGAATGAATGAAGGAGACAAAAACCTACATGAAGTTGGTCTAAGGAGCAACAAATGTTACACTTCGCACCCAATGGAGGAGTGTAACGCCTCTACAAATTCTAAAGGTAGGAATCCTATTAGGATGGAACTCTGTTGCGTAGACATTTGCATGCCTCGCTGGCATCCTTGACAAAAATTCACCCATTGACACACAAAGGAGTTACCAAGTGGATGGAAAGTGGAAGTAGATGTGGAAAATATATCATCGAGATTAGTTTTTCTAAGGTAAGGGGTGTACAAACGGGGAATTTGCAAGGGGTGAAAATTAACGACATTACAAATCTATAGCCTTATTTACCTCTTTGTAGACATGTTTAATCAAGAAGTCCTCCATCCAATTCAAAAAATTTCATATCTTGTCAACTCACGCTTGTAATTTCCAATTGACTATACCCCTTTTCTAAATTGCATTATTACATATGATAGAATTTCCTTCTATGTCTACTTGTCTCATTCCCCTACTTCTACATTCTCAAGGCCCCTTAGCCGTAGCCTCCATCTTAGATTCGTTGTTGGTTGTAGCCCAAATATTTTTTAATATTTCCAATATTAGATTCCCTTTGTCATCTCTCATCAAGCATCCAATTTTGGTGGTCCTAGGGTTTCCTTGAATGCCCCATTAAAGTTTATTTTCAATCTACCACTTGGAGGGACATTCCATTTGATATTCTTTCATCTTTTTTTTTCATACGAACTATTCTATCCTAATATTAGGATATTTAGTCCAGTCCAACAATTATTTACTTGATTGTCCCAACTGATATATTATTGTCTTGCTTTTCCTTGGATTTTTTTATTAATTACTTCACAAATACTATTCTCAATCTTCTAGATAACTTGCTCAATCGAGATCTCTATTTCATTAAAAAAACACATATTTTGTTCCTTCCATAATTTTCACAACATCATTACCAAGGTATAGATCTAAATACCTCCCCAAAATGTATGACTATGAATTCTTGGCCATCCCTTAAGAAATTTTGAAATATCCCCATTTCTTGGACTTATCTAATTTAACTTTGACTGCAACCAATTCCAACACCTTCTTGTGAAATGGTAGTTGAGTAGGAGATGATTAGTTGTATCTAGTTCTTTCTTGCACATGTCACATTGGTTCATTCCAAGAATTCCAATGCTATGGAGACTCTCTCTTATTAATATTCTTTTATGTAACACTGTCCATGTGAATGATCCTACTTTTGGGAGGACATATTTGTTCCAACATAACTCTGTGGGCCAATCCTCCATCTCTTGTTGTGTGTGCAATATTTAATAAACCATCTTTGTCAAGTACTACCTTGCCTTAACCGTGCACCACACAATCTTACCATCTTTATAACTTTGTATTATCCTTCATTTGTGTGGTTTGAAAAAGAATTTTCCTATCACATCCATCTCTATTTGTAGTGTACTGAAGTCTAACCACTCATATTTTGTTAATGGAATTTTTTCTGCCAATCTAAAGTAAGTCACGACTTTCGATCCTACTTCTCTTTCCAGTATTTTATAAATAACTTGAATTCCCTCACTTCACATAGAGGCTTATATCCTTCCAACAAATATTTCCAAAAAAAATTCATACTTCCATTGCTTACCTTCTAGGTTAAATTTTGTGTGATGACTGGTCTACACTCCCACAAAAATTTCCATATTACTGACCCTCCTATCAAAATTTCTACCATCAAAATTTTACTTGAATCACCATTATCCAAGTACTTGTTCTGTATAATTTTGTACCAATGTGGTTTCTCTGGAGTAGTGCACATCTTCCACACAAATTTCACCCCTAGGGCTTCATTTTTCTCTCATATATCTCTCCCTCTCTCCCTATTTCTCTCTCTTTCCCCATCGCCCCATCTTTCTATCCCTATCTCTCCCTTTGTCTCCCTCTCTCCCTATCACTACCTCTTTCTATATCTCTACTTCGCCTCTATCCTCTCTCTATTTCTCTCCCTCTACCTTCCTCCTCATCTATCTCTCCCTCTCCATCTCTATCTCCATATCTCTCTCATTGATACACACACTCACAATTTTTCCCTCCCTATTTCTATCTCTATCTCTATCTCTATCTCTCTCTCTCACTCAGACACAAACACTCCCTATTTCTCTCTCCCTATCTCTATCTCTATATCTCTATATGTCCTCCCTCTATCTCTCCCTCTCCCTCCCTCTATTACTTGTCTCTATCTCTCTATCTCTACCTCTCTCTCCCTTTCTCTTCCCATATATCTCTATCTCTCTTTTTATTCCCATATATCTATTTCTCCCTCTTTCTCTCTCCCTCTATCTCCCCTACCTCTATTTTTCTATCTCTACTTATCTCTATTTGTCTATCTCTCTTTCTTTGTCTCCCTCTCCCCCTCTCTCTATATCTCCTTATATCTCTATCTCTTTATCACTCTACCTCACCATCTATATCTCTCTCTATCTCTCCCTCTCTCTCTTCTTATTTATCTCTCCCTCTCTATCTCCCTATCTTTCTCTATCTTTATCTCTCTCTACCTCTCTCTATCTCTATCCATTTGTATCCCTCTTCTTTTCTTGCTCTATCTTCATCTCTACCTCTATCTTCGTCTCTCCCCCTCTATCTCTAGACTTGTTTGCCTCTCTCTAGCAAGCCATCTCTCCTTCCCTCTCCCTCTTCCTATACCTCTATATCTATATCTCTTTTCCTTTCTATCTCGATCTATCCATATTTCTTCCATTTCTCCCTCTATCTCTATATTGTTATCTCCAGCTCTCTCTACCCCTATATCTCTTTTACTTTTCTTGATCCCCATTTTCTCTCCACTTCTTTGTTCCTCTTTAGGTCATATTTATTTCCTCTTTTGATCAATAAAGCTATTAGATTATATATATGTTAATTTAGTTTATAGTGCTATAAATATATTATATATTATATCTAGTAATTTGTATTTTAGAATATAATAAATAATAATAATTAAATATAATATTAATTTAAAGATGAATTTGATAATTTATCTCTCTCCCACACCCTCTTTATCACTCAATCTCTCTATATATTTTTATATGTTAATTTAATATAGACTATATGAATATATTAATATTTATTATTAAATAATTTAAATATAATCTTTCATTAAACAAAATTATATATTTGTAATAGTAAAGTTATTATAGGAGTTCAATTTTTTTTTTTTCTGTATCCACCTCTCTATATCTTATCTCTATCTCCCTCTCCATGTTATGTCTTTTTAGATCTCTATATCTTATCTCTATCTCCCTCTCTCTTTTATGTCCTCCTCTCTCTATAAGTTTGTCTCTCTATATCAAACATCATGCTACCTTGAGCATAACTCCCCAAGGACACATGCCATTCTTGGATTTTTGGCATGAAAAAAGTAATGAAAACTTGGTTTTTTATTTTCTCTATCTCTCTTTCCCTTTCTATCTCTTATATTTCTCTCTCTTGCTTTATCTCTCTCTTTTCTATCCCTTTCTCTTTCAATCTTTGTATCCATCTATATATCTATATTCCTCTTTATCTCTCTACCTCTATATTTCTTTGTCTCTATCTCTCTATTTTTCCTATCTACATCTTTATCTTGTCTATTATAATTTAACTAGTTTATATAATCACATTTGTAAACTATTCGTAATATCATTGTTTTCCTCTAGTAAATGTAGAGTACAACGTACAAGTAGCTTAGCATATATTTGAGAATTGTATGCATATTTATCTTCCACACTACATACAAATTATTTAATTCACAAAAAAATATTTATTACTAATTTTATTTTGATATGTACACTCCCTTTCATTGATGAAGAGAATATTGGAGATGAGCTTTGTATGCTTGTTTAGTGAGATACATACACTTGTGTGGTTAGTATACCTTGCACTCATAATTTGCATCATATCCTTCCTCAATCTTGGCATGGATCTTATTTTCTTAGCATCACACATCAAATAAGAAGTACTCATGTAACCCTTGTTGAAGCAAGGAAGATAAAGGTAGAGATGAAGATAGAGCAAGAGAAAAGGGAGAGAAATATATAGAGTAGAGAAAGGTAGAGGGAGAGATAAAGATAAGATATAATGAGATAAAGAGTGAGAGGTAGAGATAAAGAGATATAGAGGAAGAGGAAGAGATATAGAGATAGCGATATAGATGATGAGATATAGTGATAGAGAGGGAGAGATAAGGATATAAAGGATATATATAACTTGGAAAAGATAGAGAGGGTGAGAGAGATATATATAGAGAGGGACAATGAGAGAGGAGGACATGGCTAGAAAGATAAAGGTATATGAAGTGATATATAGGGATAAGTAGAAGGATATTTATAGAGAGAGTAGAGATTGATTAAGAGAGAGAAGTAGATATAATGATTTATAGATAGAGAGGGGGAAGGGAAGAGATGAGAAGAAAGAGATAGAGGGATATGATAAATTTAAGTCTCACAAATCTTTTAACCAATTAGCAAGTAATCTACACATAACAGTCACATTTTTGGAGTTCAAGATGGATAAGAAAAATGTACGAATATATGCAAAATAAAACCAAAATGTTACCTAATTGACTTTCCACACCTCTTCAGGGTACCCATTGCATATATGAAATAAATAAAATACTTATTATATGATATTATACTTATTATATGATATAATACTAATTATATAATTATATTAATATTGTTGTCTTATTAAATATTATACAATATAAACCAATTAGGTTTAACATCGGCTCTTTGTATCTTTACAAGGAATTTCAAAGCTTTATCATTATACTCATGCTGAACACGGTCTGCAATAATGAGATTCCATGAGACTGCATTTCGATCTGGCATTTGGTCAAACACTTGGTGTGCAAAAGCCAATTTACCGTTTTTGGCATACAGTTGTAGCAGAGTGTTCCATAACGAAATATGAGTCTTGATTAAACGAGTGGATTAGCCTCTTTAATTGTTTTCAGCTTAAGTAATCCTACTGAAAAGGGAGAATAAGAAATGCAACTTGTTAGCTTGAGTATTTGTACAGAAATTATAGTATTCTTAGAATACGAGACCACATTTTTCCTTAATTGGTGTCGATTGGCAAGAGCAGTGCTAGCATGATGATACCGCCGTCTAATAATTAAAAGGAACACTTGCAAAGCAATTGTATCTTTTGGCTTGGATGGCATCAGAGTGTTTTTTTTAATTCGCCAACCCTTCTCCAACGCGTATAGAGATTTAATAGAAGGAATATGAAATCTCTTAGCTATATCTCTCAATCTTATCCGCAACCCAAGTCAAGGTATATAGAACCAGAAGAGACGGTGGTTTCCGAGAGGCATTTAACGGCCCTTATCCTAATTGTCGTTGCAACTGGAGGAGTCAACCGAAGCTAAAGTGCCTTCGGAATGGAAGATTTGTCACCAGTTCCGCTGGAACTATTATTCCTTCGGCAGGTTGGACCCCAGACAACTATAGTGATCACGAGGTATGGAGCCGAGAGACGTGGTTGATTGAAAGCATAGAAAGCTCATTCCAATTTGAAAGAGAGCAATCTGCTTTTTAAAATCAGCGGTTCACCTCTTTCGGGAGATGATTGAAATGTTTTCCGCCGTTTATCATTTTTCGCGATTTTCGATCATTTTTAAAGCAGTATGACAAATACGTTGATCAGTGTACGATTATCATTCGGTACTGACGGAATTTAATTGCACACAATATGACGTTGAGGAGTAGATAGAAGATATAAACGAGCTTTAGCAGCAGAAAGTAGTCTTTATACGAAATTAATGACCTACTGAATGCTGTCATCTCCTGCCTTTGTCTCGAACATCTCGCTCTGCAGCCAACACAACACGTTGCCTTCTACCATTTAATATCCACAACTTGCAAATGCTAACGGTTGAAAAAATAATCCCGTCTACTTCATAAAGTCTTCGCTTCACGCCTGAAAACCATGGCAAATGACTAACCTAAAGATTCCACACAAATTGTGTCTGCTGTCAAGCATGCCGATGAAAATATTGGGCTTAATGTGGAGAAAAAAAACTTATGTAACCAATATACAGAAGAAATTTTTTAAATCAGACTAACCAAAAACAATCTTCATACAGTTGCTACTTCAATCTAGCCTATTCACAGTAAACGAAAAGTTGATCTGCAAGATATTTTGACCAAAGATTTTGTGAGGCAACTGGATCATATTTTCTTTGGAGATCTGACATATTTGACTATTTGCAGGCTCTTAAATAAAAATATTAATTGCGAATCTGACTTCTCGGGATTTCTTTTCAGGCGTGAGAATATGAACGGGTAAACATATAAAGCTCGGTGGGAATAACTTAAATGGCGATAGATCTGCAATTTCATCGTACAATATTTATTAATGCCATACCAGTTTCGTAGTACACGTGAGCTGCCAGCACAGGCATACAATTTCACCGTACAATATTTATTAATGCCATACTAGTTTTGTAGTACACGTGAGCTGCCAGCGCAGGCATACAATGCACGTTGGGTACGATACAATGGCACTGCCGTAAAGTATATAAAAGACCAGCGCTGACCAGAAAATTTCCAGCTTAAAAAGAGCGGTGAAAAAATTAATGGCCCCGATCATTTTGATCGTCTCCTGAAGAAAATGAACCATTGATTGTACATTTTACGTTGGATACACCCAGCCGGAACTGTCTATGCAGGAGATAATTTGCACCGCATGGCATGGATGCCCATCCGCTGCCATCCCTCGTTTCTCTCGCCCTCGTGCAACACAGACCTGTCCTCCCTGTCCTGCAACTAACGGTTTCGTGCTGTGTTTTGCCGTGCCCCAGTTTTGGGGTTTGTGCCGCCGCCCTTTGCAATATATAATATTAAAATTATATAAGTTACAGCGCTGGAAATTTTTACAGTTTTTTTTTAATTTTTAATTTTTTTAAAATTTATTTATTTTTATTATCATTTCTATCTATATTATTTAACTATAATTTTAAAATTATAAAAAATATTTAAAATATTAATAAAATTTTATTTTAAAGTAAAATAAGTATAAATACATAGTATAAAAAGTATTTAAATTTTCAAATTTTTTTTTATTAAATTAATTTAAATATTAAATTTTGATATTTTTAATATAAATCAATACTATAAATTTTAATAAAAAATAAGTTTTAATTTTTAATTTTTAAATTTTATTAGTAAATATTTAAGATAAAATAAGATTGAAAGTAAAAATATTTAAATTTAATATTAAATAAGAATCTTGTATATATTGTTTCTATTAATTTTTTTAAATATTAGATGTTAATGTGTTTACTATAATTTGATATTTTAAATTTTGATTAAAAAAAATTAATTTCTAAATTTTTAATTTGAAAGATAATAAATCAACAAAGAATGTATTTAAGAATGTCATAATTAATTAACTCATTGCAACTTTAATTGAACGATAAACTAATTAACACCAAACCCTAATTGAACTCTAACCCTAATTGGAACCCTTATTCTAACCCCAAGTTTTATCTGAGATAACCCTAACCTTAATTTAATTCTAACCCGAAACTTTGTCCTAAAATTCTAACTCTAACTCTAACCCTAAACCTAAGTAAACCCTAACCCTAATCCTAACTAAAAGTTCAATCCTAACTATAATACTAATTTTAACCCTAATTGAACTCTAACCCTAATTGGACATAAAACTTAGTCACCCAAAAATCACTTTAACTTAGTCACTCTGATTTTTTAAACAATAGTAGAAAGAATGAGGCTGGTAGCAGCCTCGAGAAAAGATCTTTAGAATATCTTCTTGATACATCAATATTACCAATAAAGAAAAGAAATACCACTTTGACTTAGTGCACTCCCAACACCTTTCACTTCCTAAATGGTACTAGGATGCACAAATATTAAATTACACATAGATAAACAATAAATTACACATAGTTAAACATGCCACACACTTCTATATTAAACATGCCACATAGTTATCTATTTATATTTAACATTTCTAAGTTATTAACATTTCTAATCTTAAATATTGTTAAATTAATATTATCAAATTATTAATCACCTAGAAATGTTAAATATCTTAATGTTAAATATTAATTTTTTGTTTGTAAAATTTAATATAGATAGAAATGTTAATAACAAAAAAAATTAAATTTAAAAAAATAAAAGATTAAAAACAAAATCTGAAGCTTAGCCCGTAAATTATATGTTTTTAATATTATAATATTTGTTTAACTTAGTTAAAAGATTTTATAAGCATTTTTATTAAATTTCTTATTAATTTTTTTAAAACTCTTAAGTCAATTTCATTAACTAAAATCAATAATCATTAAATTTTAAAGTCTATTTTTATCATTCAAAATTGTAAATATATATCATCTAAAATTGTGAATGTAAATTTTAAAACAAACCCTTACATTTGAGTTATATTTTTTTTAAACCCTTACTTTGGTAGTGGAAAATGATGTTGGGTTAAAACAAACTTGCCCCTTCTCTTGTATTGATAAATGAGTAAGAAGAGAAAGTAGTGGGAATGCATTTTGTCACAAATCTTAACTTGTGAGCTTTCATTTTGATACCAAAACATGTTTCAAGAGGGCATGCTTAATGATGATTAGAATAATTCTACATCTTCTTCTATGACAATTAGTACATTTTCACTTGATGAGATACTTGTGAATGGTTATTATGGTCCTTTATATGCTAGAGCTTATGTTTGTTACAAACCAATTAAGAGTGTTCTTATTGATCTTACTTGTCAATTTAACATATACTCAAAAAATACTTAATCATCATTTTAATAGCTATAATATGAGTATTCAATTGTTTCCTTTAAGATAACTAATGGAATGCCAACTATGCCAATGGGTTTCTTTATTTTACTTTTGGTAGATTTTTTGAAAGAAGATCAACTTGAAATATCATATATTTCTTACTTTGGATGAGTTCCATGTATTACTTGGTTTTCCATAGATTCAATAATGTCAATAAGTTCCTTATATGTTATATTAGTATATTAAATAGGTTTTAAAGGGGTGAAGTTGTTACTATTGCTAGAGAACCATATGTATCATTATCAAAATTACATAATTTTATTTTGGATACATTTATTAAGATTATTTTGGATACATTTATTAAGATTCTTAAGGCATGTTTAATATAGAAGTGTGTGGCATGTTTAACTATGTGTAATTTATTGTTTATCTATGTGTAATTTAATATTTGTGCATCCTAGTGACCATTTAGGAAGTAGGTGTTGGGAGTGACTAAGTCAAAGTGGTATTTTCTTTATTGGTAATATTGATAGAACAAGAAGATATTCTAAAGATCTTTCTTGAGGCTACATGTCAATTGGAATTATCTTCTACTATTGTTTAAAAAATTAGAGTGACTAAGTTAAAGTGATTTTTGGGTGACTAAGTTTTATGTCCAATTAGGGTTAGAGTTCAATTAGGGTTAAAATTAGTATTATAGTTAGGATTGAACTTTTAATTAGGATTAGGGTTAGGGTTTACTTAGGTTTAGGGTTAGAGTTAGAATTAGAATTCTAGGACAAAGTTTCGGGTTAAAATTAAATTAAGGTTAGGGTTATCTCAGATAAAACCTGGGGTTAGAATAAGGGTTCCAATTAGAGTTTGGTGTTAATTAGTTTATGGTTCAATTAGAGTTGCAATGAGTTCATTAATTATGACATTCTTAAATACATTCTTTGTTGATTTATTATCTTTCAAATTAAAAATTTAGAAATTAATTTTTTTTAATCAAAATTTAAAATATCAAATTATAGTAAACACATTAACATCTAATATTTAAAATAAATTAATAGAAACAATATATACAAGATTCTTATTTAATATTAAATTTAAATATTTTTACTTTC
>VDFB02014381.1:0-22479 GCA_007258455.2 Sequoia sempervirens | reverse complement strand
ACCCCACCTCTCCCTCCACCCTGACCTCCATCTCTATCGCCATCTCTCCCTCTACCTTTACCTCTTTCACCACCTCTGCCCCCTTTCCTAGCTCATGGTACACATGGTATAACTGATCACCTATCAATCAAAACTGCCCCATCTAGATATGTTAGTGGCACTAGTCGATGTGCTTGCCACCACAAGTGATAGTCAATAGTAGTCCATGGATTTGCAATCCCACCCCTCGATCCCCATGGCTACACCACTAGCCCATCAATCTATTGCATGATAAAAGGTACAGGAATTGGTGGCCCTGAAGCTGACTCCCTGGAAGATCTGGAATACTCAGCTATGCCTACCAGCACACCCTGTTGCTTCCCAAGCTTTCTCAGTACACACTATGGCAGGTACATCTCTATGATGAGCTAACTTTACACTATCCTCCCGATCAAGTAATGGTACTATCTGCAAAAGCTAAGGTGGTCATCCTCATAATCCCACTACTCGCAGTCTCTGTAGGGCCTCCAGATGAATGAAACCATGGTGTCAATCAGATGGTGCCACCATCTTGTCTTTTTGACCCTCATTTGTTGTAGAGCACTGGCATAGTAATAAGCATAAGGCACCCCCTCAACTAGTTGTGGTCTTTGGATGGGAGGTCAGAATATCACCACATGCTACTAGGCCCATATCATCAGAAGTATCGTGCCACACCCAATGCTCTGTTCCCTCCTATAGGCCACCTCATGAAGCTAATGGTAGACAATTCCTAACAAATAGGGGCCTGAGGCATAAACTTTCCTATCTTGCCTCATACCCACTATCACATCACCCCAACCAATGGGAAACCTATGTTTGTGGTGGTTAGGAATTAGTATCCCACCAATCAATGTCATTAGCAGTGCATCAAACTAGCCATAATTCTCCACCATAAACTCCCAGCGGATCTTGTATCCCTCAATGCCAAGTCCGGCACCATCATCCCTATAGTAAGCTATAAAGGTCTGATAGTCATGTTGAGGGTTGTAAATGATTTGCTCTCCTTAGATCGGTAGATGTAGAATATAGTAGACATCCTCAAGCATAATTGTGGCCTCTCTTATTGGAAAATGGAACGAGCATGTCTATGAATGCCATCTCTCACACAAAGTAGTCAACAGTCCCCTATTTGCCTAAATAATAGGCATATAAGCAACATAATACAAAACTAGCTGCATCAACCATCATCACTCTCACAGACTTAGCTAATCTTAGAACCTAAAGGTCAATGGCCTACTCTCACGACTATAAATAGGTGCTAGCTGTATCTACACATGCTCAAACAATGCATCAAAACCTTATAAAAAATCATCATTATCATGTGTCACTCAAAAAGAATTCAAAATTTGAAACCCATCAAAATTGACATTAGCCAAATTCAAACTCAAATGCATTGCATTGACTTCAAATGCATCACAAAGAGGTGATTGCATTGTTCCATACTTCAATTGTGTCGTGATATGTCAAATGTGTCATTCTGGCTATCATTCGCATTGCAAAAAGGTATATGCATCTTGAATTTTGGCATATGGATCACTTAAATCATATGTGTCATTTTAAAGCTGAAATACGTCTCATTATTGCGAATGCATCATCCCACCTATCAATTGTGGCTCACTTTGGCGAATGCGTCACAATTTCATGCAAATGCAACACAATCAGTGAATCCATCCTATAAACCTTATGCACTTGCATCAAAACACATCAAATGCATCAAATGCGAAAGTAGATGCGGCTTACATGCATGCATATGCATTGCAATGCATCTGTTGTTAACCCTAAAACCCTAATTTTTGCATGAAAAATGAGAAAATGACAAAGTGGGTTAGGGGTACATACTGTTGGCTCTGAGCCCTTGAGTCACCTAAAGGTCTGTACAATCTCTCCATGATGCTTGGTCACTGGAATCACCATGTTTGCTATAGTCCTTGTTTTGAGCTCTCCAAATTGCTAAGGTGAATAGTGAAAATGAATTGACTTTTACCCCTTTGTCAACCTATTTATAAAGTCAAAATGACATTTGTCAACTAGGTTATTACTGGAGGCCCTTTTGACCAACTTTGACTATCCTTTTGGCCACTTTAAACATGTCAGAATCTGAAACTGTCTGCGCCATTGTCTTTCTGGTAATTAAATTGACTTATTGGGACATTTTCCAAATTTTTTGTTGCTAGCCCAAAATTTGAAAAATTTCCCGAGGGGGAATTGATACTCTATACCTTCGTTGGGGCATGAATTTAACTTATTTTCTTTGTCACAATGTGACATGATACATTATGACAAAGAGGGGAAAAATGTACACTTAAAAATGACCTAGGCTTGCAAGCTCTATTTTACCACTATCGTCCTAGCATAATTATGACATTTAATTATGACCTTGCTCCACATTTGACTATTAATTAAATAATTCATAATTATTTAATTAATTTATGTCCTTTTATTCTTCATGATTATTAAATAAATAAATTTTATTTATTTATTCAATACGTCACTAATGGTCTATTATCTTCTTACAATTAAATAAATTTCTAAATTTATTTAATTACCTTTATTCATTTATGTCTTCCTGATTATTAAATAAATGAATTTTATTTATTTATTTAATATGTCACTAATTCTCATAATTAAATGAATTTACTAATTTATTTAATTATTGATCATATCCTTTGAATTAAATAATTATCTTTAATTATTTAATTGTCAAATTTAACATTTCCCTCATTTTAAATAAATGAAATTATTTAAAATGATATCACATTCTTGACTATCAGTTCATTTTAGTAAATAATCTAAAAATTGATTATTTATTATCACACAAAATCTCTATTTTGAATTAATTTAATTCAAAATGGCAATCTTCTTCCAAAAATCAAGCAATTGGGAAAATTCTTGATTTCCAAATCTACTTTTCAGTTCAACCTTTATCCTCTTGATTTTTTGAATCTTACAAATCAAGCAATCTTTATCTTCTTGATTATTGAAAATATTTATCTTTTTGACTAATTATCATGTTTATTCTCAATCGCCGATTCGATTTTCTCAAATGACATCTTGGCCACTCATATAATAATTTTTCCCTAATCCTAATTAGGAATTGTCACATGAAATATTGTCCACTGATTTTAGGCTTTGTCAGCTTTCAATCTCATTCCTCTGTCCAAAATTTTATTTTCTATAAAATGCCAATTTTACTCACATTTTCAATGACTACGCATATACTTGCAATTCTTAGTAATTCATGATTTTGGCATACTTAATTCTATTCTTAGGAATTATAGTCATTTTTTCATAGGCATAGGCATTTACACTTCATTTAGTCACTTCAAATCCTTCAAAGCTTGTTTATGACATTGTCTTTGTATTAAATTGCTCATCTACTCGATCTGAGGGCAACAATCAACAAGCTAGAAGGTGCTATGGAGGTGAATCATCGAGGCTTCATAGGTGATATGGTATAATAGTTTCATTTTTTTTTATCTTTCATTGTGCTCTATAGATTCTTTGGCTTTTTATGCTTATTAATCTAATGATGCTAACATCTACCTAACATTGATAAAATTTCACTCAACTTGAAAAAATACTGATGAAATGGCATGAAAATTCTGACAAAGTTTTGTCAAATTTTGAGTCAAAATGTATTAGTGTAAAATTAACCCATTGATACAATTACAAATGTATGTGTTTCCATTACCTTAGGCACCACATATAGATTATTTTAGAATAATGGAGGAGTATGTTGTGTGATAGGCTCATCACATGCTAGTTCTAAGGAAGCTAAGGTAGTAGAACAAATTCTGACACTGATATTGAGAGAGGTTATTCAATTTTTTTTAGATATTTACAATAGTTAAAAAAATTAACATAAATAAACATAAATATCACTCTTAAAAAAATACAATGATTTATGTGGGGAAGTCCCTTTCAATATAAAAACCCCATACTCGAAAAGCTACCAAATATATTATTAAAAAATAAACAAGATTATAGTGTAATTGCAGAGTAATCTCTCTCAAGGGTATCACCAACTATAGATATAGATGCAACTCAATATCTATAATACTCTCACAGTCAACCTTCTATTAGGATAAGGTGATATTAACCTTGTAATCCTATGTCATTTTTATGTCTCCATATTCCTTGGAATGTGTTCTAGGGGACATGAGAGAAAAATATTAAATTTTTTCTATGTTGTAATTATATTTTAAAGAGAGGATTTATTTTTGGTGGTGGTTAAACATTTAATATGGATAAGGAATCTTTCCTAGGCATTCAAAATGGAATATGAAATATTTTGGATGAGTCTTTCAAGATTGGAGAAGAAAAGGTGTTCGTTGGTATTCCATTAGGAAGTGGAAAGGTCACCCGAGCAGCTGGAAAGGAAGGAGTTGGATAGGCTAAGGGTTAGATGGTCATGTTGGATTCTTGAATATCCATTTAATATTTTATTATATTTTGTATGTCCAAGAAGGGGATCGTGGGTGTTTATAGGTGGTTTTATGCATCTTGTTTTGGTTTACCATTCATGGTATTACCTCCCACAATTTCTATAAATGGGAGCCATGGGATAGTAGTTTCATATTGATTTCTTGCAAGTAATAGGGTGTTGTTAGGTTGATTAGAGATTAGTAGTGAAGTGTATTATTATGTACTCTCATTAAATGATTATAATATACCTTTCCTCTTTTCTCTAGTGGAGTTTTTTCCAAAAAGGGTTTCTGCATGTAAATTTAGTGTCACATTTTGGTTGACTTTTTTATTGTGATGATTGCTGCAATCACATGTTTATTTCTGACTTTGTAATTTGATTTTCAGATTTGAACTCACTTTCACAAGTTCATATTGTAGCTTTTGTTCACCTTGTTTTCCAACACCTCCATCTCAAGCACCTACTATATAGGAGATACAATACATGAAACCATCAAATGGTATTTACATTTTAATCATGCATTAAAACCACCCAAAAAGTGGCACCCAACTTATCTCCAATTAAACATGCTCTATGATGTGTCCAAGCACACACCAAAACATTTAACCCCACCTTACAACTCTTTTATGTGTCCAAAATATTCACATTTTCCAATTCGGGAGACCCAAAATTTGAAGGCCATAACTTTTGATCCATGAGTCTAAATGAAAAATCATTTCAACTATTGGAAAAATCGTGAAGATCTCTACCAATATGTAGATTTCTTTGTTGACCTTACGACCATTTTTGGGCCCAAAAATGACCTCTAAGGCCCTCAAAATTGACTTGAAAAAATTAAAAAAATAAATTTAAGATATTTAAATCTAGACATGATCTTGCGATGAAATTTTACCAATATGTTTATTTAGCCATTCCATAACTTTGGTGAAATTTTGAACCAACAAATTCTCAAATGTAAACTTACTATAAATAGTAACCTCTTTTAGTTGCAAGGTTGAGACACATTTCTCTAACATTCTCCTACTTGTTAAACACCTTAAAAGAGAAAAGGGAGTATCAAAACCATGATTTAATTTCTAGGGGATAACAGGTCCATAGACTCTAAACACCATTTGAACTTCTTTGTACTCACAAGATTAGTTAAATAATTTGCAACATTCATCAATGTTTCTATTGAAACTAGCTTCACCTTACCAACCTTGACTATATCTTTGATAACATGATATTGTACATAAATGTGCTTGGTCTTGGCATGAAATTTTAGGATCTTAGCTAGGTAGGTCACACTTTGACTATCACAATAAATTGCCACTAAAGTTTATTTTATTCCATTACCTAAACACAGTCTCTTAAGCCAAATGGATTCTTTACAAGTATGAGTAGCTACCACATAATCATCCTCAATAATAGAAAAAGAAATCACAACCTATTTCTTACACATCCAACTGATTGTGCCACCAATAAAGTAAATATGTAGGCACTTGTGGATTATCTGGCATCAACATCACCTTCCTAGTCTAAATCCTCATAACAATGAATATCAAGGGAATGATCATCTCTTATAAAATTTCCTTGATAACAAAAGGAATACATTGAGGCACCCCACAAGCATCTGAATAATATTCTAATTGCATCCCAATAAACTCCCACTACTTGGGAAATGTTTGGTCTACTGCAAACCATAACATACTTGAAACTTCCAACTATGTTCTAGGAAGGCACTATGATCATGTGTTCTATCTTGTATGTGGATTTTGGAAAATATGAAGCAAATAAATTTATTCCAACTTTAAGAGCAACACATAATGGTCTACAATATTGCATGTTAAACTTCTATAAAACTGAATTTTCATATTTACACTAGCAAGACATAGATTTTTGTTCAATCTATCTCTTCTATTTTGATGAAGGATACTCCCCTTACAATCTAAATCTCACAAAATCAATAGATAATGGCACAAAAAAATGCAAGAAGAAAAGAAAATATTTTCTATTATCACTGAAATGAAAATGAAATTACAACATTATATTTGACATCACATGGGCTTTCTGATTACATAAATCTACAAGTATGTGAATTGGAGCCACCATCTACATTGCTCTCACCTCCCTTATGTAGTCTCTCTTTATATCCTTTATTTAGAAGGTGTAACTGCCCTAGAATCTTCTGGAAAGTGTAACCACCGTAGAATGTTTTGGAAAGTGTAACTTCCTCAGGAAGATATTATGAAATTTTATTAATTTTTCTATTACAACTTCATGGGGTCATAACTTTTGATCTGATCATCAAATTTTTTTATTATAATACCTTTTCGGAAAGCTCTCGATAATTCTTCTACTTGGAAGTAAGGTATAAAGGCTAGATTCTTTCATTTTCCACTAATTTTTAAGCCCATCTAGAGCCTCTAAGTGCCTCAAAAATGACTTCGAAGATTTTACTAGGATTCTAGGATTCTCAAATATTAAAACTTTAATATATCTCAAATGATAAATGGTATTGAAGTGATTTTTCTGCCATTGGCTTCAATTTACCATTTTGGAGGTCTGTGTAAGATTTCATTTCCAACTATGCATAAATGCAAACTTACAAAAATAGTAACCCTGCCAAAAAATAGCCCTTATTGCAAAGAAACAACTTTTTTTTAGGGATGCAAGATTTCTCTTACACCCTGGATGCTCCTACATCAGACACTTAGAGTAATTTGAAAAGTGACCCTGTCACTTCTCAGGAGTTAGAGGGAAACCAAGATGGTTAACCTTAGACTCAAATAACCATGATGAATCTTCAACAAGCCTTCCTCTCCATTTCACTTCTTGTTCTTCTTCCCACACAACTATCCAAATTTTCTTTTATCTCCTCCTTTTTTGAAGTAGGCGCTGAAATATTCCACTGCACCTCTATGATTTCTTCATCAATTCTTCCCTCATGATATTCTATTAAATCTAAAATATTAAACATAGATGAAATATGAATTCAATTATGCAACTCTACCTCATATGCATTTCCAGAATCATACTTTTTCAGGATCTTGCATGGTCCAAACTTCTTCATCTTCAACCTTTTGTATGTACAAACTAGAAACCTTTCCTTTCACAAATGAACCATGACTTCATCTCCCACCTAGAACTCATTATACTTCCTTTTTTGATCTCCCTTAGCCTTATAATAGGAGTTCATATTATTGATATGCTTCTTCACCTTGTAATGTAAATTCTTCAAGTGCTCAACAAAATCTTTAGCCTCATCACTACTCTTCTCTCCATTATCCATCTCTCTTAGTTCAGAAGCATTCCTCAGACTACTCCAATATACAATCTAGAATGGTGATTTACTAATGCTCCCGATGACAAAATTGTTATAAGAAAATTCCATCTGTGGTAAAATAAAATCGCTTCCCTTTGGTTTATCTCCTACTAAGCATCTTAGCAAGTTACCCAAACTCCTATTGACCACCTCTATTTTCCATCAGTTTGTGGATGGTGAGCAGAACAAAGATTCAAATCTGTATTTGCTTCTTCCATAATGTTTTCTAGAAATAACCAACAAATTTGGTATCTTTGTCTAAAATTATACTCTTCGATAAACCATGTAGTCTCAGAACCTCTTTGAAAAACAACTCCACAATATGAACAACATCACTGGTCTTCTGACCTAGATTGAAATGTTCCATCTTTGAAAATCTATCCACCACCACAAATATGGAATCATTCCCTCTCTGTCTCCTCGAAAATCCAAGGTCAAAATCCATCCTAATATCCTCCCATGGCCTCTTAGGTATAGGTAATGGTTGATACAATCTAGTATTATGACTTGTTACTTTTTCCATTTGACATACTCTACAACTTTGTACAAACTTCTTCACATCTTGTTGTAACTATGGTGAATAATAATTCTCACTAACAAGAGAAATGGTCTTGTCTTGACCGAAATGCACAACCAATCCTCCACTATGCTTATTCTTGATTAGATTCTCTCTCATAGAACTCCTTGGAATGCACAATTGACTTTCTTTAAACAACATCCCATCTTGGATTATGAAATCCAACCATCTTGTCCTATCCAATGTAATAGGTTCCAAATAAGCCTTGCAATATTCTAAAAAGTCTGGATCTTCTAGATACAAACTCTTGAGTTGTCTTAATAACCTAAGAATGTTGCATAAGTGTTATAAAGTGTAATAATTTTTTTTTTAAGTATTAATATTAAGTTAATTAATTGCATACATTCTCAAGTTAAGCAACGTTACACTAATTTGAGTTTTCCATAAGTGACTAAAGTATTTCGCATTGCACATTTAATCAATAACATAAAGATAAACATTGCATAATAATAAATTTCCATTCATGTTAACATAATAAAGTACATACATGTTTTTCCATACATTGCATTTGATGTAATATTACAATACTCATCCAACTTGATGAGGTAGTTCAAATAATAGTTACAATTACATATACATTGTTCACCTCTTATACAATTGAGGGATGTCTTTAAATACAAGTTTACAATTATACAATGTTGAAATAAACATAAGATCCAAGTGCGAGCTCTCCATTCATGAAGCTCTAGATTCCATGATCAAACTGGGGACCCAATGGAGTAAGGTGCACGTTTCACCCAACCATGTGGTACCCGTAGGTCCACCCCCCATGCTAGGAGATAGTAATAAGGTTACCTAGAGATAATCTACTAACCCTAGACACTAGTACACAACAGACTATTGGTTACATTGCTTCCAGATTTTTGACAATTGAATTTACTACAAATACAAGGTTTAGCTGTTATTCTAGGTGGAGTGTCATCACAATAATGCAAAGGTTACCCTAGTGTTTCTTCCTAGGTTTCGGCCCCCAATCCTTGGGTTACCCTGGTAACCTCTTACGAAACCCGGCCCCATTTGCATACTATTGTGGAATCGAATGTCTTTTAAAGGAACAAGACACCAATTTTCCATTCCAGGCCTTCTCATCTTATACTCATGACTGAAGAAGCTCAAGAGTCATAAGTGAGGCAAAATATCTTGTTAAATGTTTTAACTCTAACTAATGTGTCATTTAATTATCACTAACTTAATTAACTATTTGTAAGTTACCCTGACACCACTTTGTGTGTCGGCCCTTACAAACAACCACTCCCCTAAACATAACAAGGTTTCTAAGTTTTCATGACTAGGGTTTACCAAGTGCACAAATTACGACTCACAATAACAAATAATCCATAACAGTATCAAACACCATGTTTAACTCTTGTACAACCCAAGTCAATTTAAGAAATACTTTTGAAACAATAATACCCCCATTTTACCCAATTTATTCTGGAAGACTTGAAAAATTATAACTTTCCCATTTTTCCCAATCATAAAAGAAATAAACCAGTTTTAAGTAAATAGAATTACACATCTATCTTTTGGATATACTAAATCCATATATATATCAGTTTGAAAACAATATATTTACAAATTGACTCAAGAAAATAACCACTTCATTTAATCAATCTTTCGAATTTTCACAATTTCACTATAAATTATATTCTATCATTTTCTCAACTTAAAAATAGAAAATAACAATATATATATTCAATTAAAACTCATATACTTCCACATCATTTACAAATATATATAAATAAATATATATATATATATACATATATACATATATATATATATTTACATACATATATATATTTGTAAATATTATTAACTAATTCACATTAAATAAAATCCCCAATTAAATAATCGCGAATTTAAAAAGAAATTTTAAAATAAAGAAATAAATATTACATACAATGGTAAGGCTTACGGCCATAGCCGTAGCCTTCCATTATGAAGGACGGCTGCTGTACGCATCCTTGCCAGGCTGCGCCCAGCAGTCTTAGACTACTATGCATAGCCTTGCTAGGCTGCGCCCAACACACAAACCTATGGGGAGGGTTTTGGCCCTCCCCATTTGGATTTAATTTTTTTTTTTGTTTAAACAAAATAAAATTTCCGTACAGACGTTAATGAATAGAACGGATTTTTAATCAATTTTTTTTAAAATTAAATCAACATTAAATAATTCGCCTGTACAGTACAACGATTTAACAAAATTTAAATAAAATACAATCATAATCAAATTTAAATAAATTAACATTATATTTCTACATGAATTTAAATGAAGAAATAAAATAAATTCTCTCAAGATTTTGTAGTGAGAAAATTGGAAAGAAAATCTTTTTACATATTTCTACAGAGATTTGAGAAAAGTCATAACTGTACAGGGTTATTTTTCTTCAATTTTTTTTTAAACATTTTCACAGAGATTCCAACAATTTCTACAGAGGTTTTCTAAAATCAACAAATCCTCATTACAAATAAATATTCTTCTTTTTTTTTTTTTTACAAAAATTCTTTTCACAATTTTTTTTTTAAAATAGACAAAGAAACTAAAAATTACAAGTAAAATACCTGTAACACCTTATTGTCTGTAACTTGTGATTTGACTGTAGAAAAGGGAATCCTCTATTGCCCATAAAGACACAATCCTGCAATGATTCTTCTACCAAAACAAAAGCACATCCCACCAAAGGATCTTCCACAAAGATATAAACCAGAGAGATAAAAACTTCTAAGAAATTAGGAATTTTTTTTTTACACAGTAAGAAGATTTTTTTTTTGCCAGGGCTCTGATAATTTCCCCGTGAGGAAATTGAATAACCCGTGTCAATTTTCCCGAGATCCACAATAACCTCTCCATAACAAATTTTCAACAAACCCAATAAATGCCACTTGCACACTTGTCGAGAAGTTGCAAAATATCTTCTCAACAACTTCTCGGCAATTTTTTCCTTTCAATTATTTGCATGCAAAATTTTAATTTAAATTTTAAAACTCAATTTTAATTTACATGCATTTTATTTCTATTAATTTTAATTTTCTAATTTTCCACAATTTAATTAATTTTCAAATGCAATATAAATTTCACACTTATTAATTTAATATAATTAATTAATTTATTTAATTAAAATAGTTTAATCTTTTTTTTTAAGATCAACTATTTAACCAAATAAGCTAATTAATGGATTAAATTATTAAGCAAGTAATTTCTACTACATTTAAACATTAATTAAATATCAATAATTTAAAAGACAATATTCCAACATTAAAATTTAACCAAATTTACCTTTTCAAAATGATTTAACCAAACATAAAATACAATACAACCTATGACTCAAAACTGAGACAGACAAAGTACTATGACCAGGATTATAAACTAGGCTAGGGTAAACTAGACTACTATCTCCCAATCAACATAACCGTTGAGTCTTGACACGCTCGACCTGATTACACAGGTGGAGTCGTGTCATGTACCTGCAAATCCTGCAACCAAGCAAATAACATGCATACAAATATATATATAAAGCATTAAATAGACACACCGTGCGGAGAAAATCACAGATATCACAAGGGCACTCGCAAGCGAGTGATGCAATTTCGTTCTCCACACCAATACACTTCACAACAAACTGACAAAAATGAATAACTGTTAGTCCATCATAAACATGTACATAGCAATATCAACCGAAAATAACATCTACGCTAAATCATATCATGTCTGAAAATAATAATCATCAAACAAAGTATCATCATGTCACAGAATAATCCACCATCGCTCAAAACCAGCGATCAAAATATCCAACAAAACATCATAGGTCTAATAGTGTGAAAGCATAACAATAGAAAGCATAAGCATAAATGGAGGGGTACTACATCCTCCCCCCTAGGATCAGGCTTGCTCCTGAAAGCCTGCGAACAGATAGGGATAAATTTCCCTCATGTGAGTCGCATCCTCCCAGGTAGTTGAAGCCTCATAGCTAGGATCCCATTGGACCCTCACCTGATCAACATCTCGACCCCTGAGACCAAGCGTCTGGTGCTAAAGAATGGCCATAGGCTCCAAAGCCAGCTGCTCATCCTCTACCTATAACACATTCCAATCAAGTACATGCAGATATGTCGGATGATATGGTCTAAGTAATCGATACATGAAAAACATCATGAATAATGACAACCGGGTGGTAAGTGAGTCGATATTCCATGGGACCAATTCTCTCTAAAATTTTGAATGGTCCTATGAAATGAGGCACAAGCTTAGAGCCTTTCCATAACGGATTGGACTCTTTCGCGGTCGCACTCAAAGAAACACTCTATCACAAACAGCGAACTGTCGATCGATCCTATGTGCATCGGCATATTTCTTTTGCCTATCCTGAGCTGCAATCAAATGCTCTCTAATAAGGTCAACCTGTTGCTCCATGTCTCGAAGCATCTCAGGTCCAAGCAATACTCTATCCTCTAGTCAATCCCAACTAAGTGGAGTTCGACAAGGATGATCAGATAATGCCTAAAATGGTGGCATACTTATGGAACTCTAATATCCATTGTTATAAGCAAATTCTACTAAGTACAAGTAATCCTCCCAACGTGATTGTTGGTCCATTACGTACATCCTAAGCATATCCTCTAATATTTGGTTAACTCTTTCAGTTTGACCATCGGTTTGACGATGATAGGCTGAACTAAAGTTTAACTATGTACCTAATGCACGTTGCAAGGAAGTCCACAAAGCAGAAGTGAATACAGGATCTCTATCCGATATGATCCTATGAGGAATTCCATGCAATCTAACGATGTCCTCCATGAATATCTTAGCTACAGATGAAGCATTATATGACGAACGTACAGGTGAAAAGTGAGCTACTTTAGTCAAACGGTCAACAGTTACCATAATGGCATCATGTCGACGTGATGACATAGGTAACCCAACAATAAAATCAATGGATATAATATCCCATTTCCATTCGGGAATGAGATGTGGCTGCAATAATCCAACAGGATGATGATGCTCAGCTTTAACTCACTGGCATTCAAGACATCTCGATACGTAGTTAGCAATATCTCGTTTCATACCAGGCCAAAAATACAATTGCCGAAGATCGGCATGCATTTTCTTGACACCTGGATGAGCTAAATACGGAGCTCGATGAGCTTCATTCATTATTAATATACGAAGACTCTCTACATGAGGTACATAGATGCAACCTAAATGTCGTAATATACCATCCGATTCTTAAAACATAACTCCGAAATTGACCTTCTAAAGGTCTACCCGATTCATCTCTGACTTCACTTCCTGATATAATCTATCATTAGAAGTAGGGCCACTATTTGACTCCTCTCAAATCTACTTCAAGCAGTAGTAGCAGATCTCATAAGTTGATGTTGGCTATTATTTAGCCACTTCACGCTTTGCCTTGAACATATTTTATTTCAAAATCATACTCAATAATAAGAACTCCATCCAACGATTTCCTTTGCATTCCAAGTTTGATTGCATGTAAATTTATTGCAACCATGTTGATCGCGATGAAGTTCGAAGCGATGACCTAATAAGAAATGTCTCCAACAAACTAATGCATGCACAACTGCAGCTAATTCTAAGTCATGAGTAGGATAGTTTAATTCATGGTCCTTGAGTTTACGAGACTCATAAGCAACCACACGCCCATCTTGCATCAAAACTGCTCCTAAACCCTCTAAGGATGCATCCGCACAAACTACGAAATCCTTAGTAGGATCAGGAACAATAAGTATAGGTGCATTAGTTAACTTTTCTTTAAGAGTTTGAAAAGCTAACTGACACTGTTTTTTCCAAACAAACTTCTTTCCTTTCCTCTGAAGAGAAGTAATAGGATGACCTATTCTAGAGAATCCCTCTACAAAACGTCTATAATAGCCAGCTAGACCCATAAAACTATGAACTTCACCTACATTAGTAGGTGCGGGCCAATCCACAATAGCTTGGATCTTTGAAGGATCCACAACAATACCTTTACTAGATATCACATGTCCAAGGTATTTTATTTCAGGTTGAAAGAAGTCACACTTCTTCAAGTTCGCATACAATTGATTTTCCCTTAAACACTGCAATACTGCCTCTGCGTTCTTCATGTTCCTTCATGTTCAATAGACTAAAAAAAAATGTCATTGAGAGTTACTGTGAAAACAATCATATATAAGAGACACCATTCATTAAACTCATGAATACTGATGGTGCGTTCGTTAACCCAAATGGTACCACTGTGAATTCGTAATGCCCATAACGAGTTCGAAAAGCAGTTTTATGGATGTCTGCTTCAGCTATTCGCAATTGATGATAACTAGATTTCAAATCAATTTTAGAGAACACATTATCTCCCTTAATTTGATCGAAAAGATCATCGATTCTAGGCAAAGGATAGCGATTCTTAATCGTAACCTTGTTCAATTGACGATAGTCAATGCATAGCCTAAGAGATCCGTCCTTCTTCTTTACTAAGATAACAGGTGCTCCCCAAGGGGAAACACTAGGATGAATGAATCCCTTTTCTAAAAGTTCCTCTAACTGAATACGAAGTTCCTCTAATTCTTGAGTCGTCATTCTATAAGGAGCTCTAGATATAGGCTCAGCTCTAGGAACTAGGGTCAAATTCTAAAGTCAATATCCCTCTTTGGTGGCATTCCAGAATGTCACCTAAACACATCCACGAATTCCCTAAGAATAGGATGATCATCAAGAGATACCTCTTGACTCTCACCCTCATCTAAATCAGTAACGTTTGTTGCAAACAGTTGACATCCCTGTCGAAGACATCTCTTTAATTGCATAGCAGATATCATCCACAAAGAGATAGGTCTTTGAATACCTATGATTTCCACTTTTGCACCTAGATCATTAATGCAACTAACCATCTTAATTCGACAGCCAATTACAACATGATAAGATGCTAACCAATCCATACCTAACACTATATCGTACGATCCTAAGGGTGTAACATATAAATCTGCTAAGGTAGTAAACGTACCAATTTTAAGTTCACAATCTTGTACTAAGTTTTCTACTGCTACTTTCACCCCTGAGGCGAATTCAACTTTCCATTTACCACCTTGCTTTACCACCACTAGACCACAACGGTCAACAATGGTCGATGAAATAAAGGAGTCAGTGGCTCCAAAATCAAAAAGAATAGACACATTAATACCATGTAACTTACCTGAAGTCTCGACCACCGTATTCTGGTGATCAGCTTGGCGGTCATTAACCGCTGCATATACAATATGTGCTCGTCCTGCATCTCCCACCGTAGGCTCTGAAACTGTAGATCGAGGCCCATAACCAGTAGAACCTCTCATCGGACACTGCCTAGCTATGTGCCCATGCTGCCCACATGAATAACAACCTGTGCCTGTGCCTCTACCAAATCCTCTGCCACCCGAAGGTGCATTGGACTGCTGAAAACTACCCCTACTGACGGTAGACTGAGCACTCTCACAAGCAGTCGATCCTCGCCTATTATGCCTATTAAGGCCACCTCGGGCCAGACCCTTTCTCCCCGATTGAGGACTGTTTTGTTGTTGTGGTTGAGGGTTGTTGTTCCTTTGAGGTGTTCGTTGTTGTTGCTGCCCACCCTTTGTGGGTGTCTATTGGTTCCTAGAGGAAACTCCTATCTGTACCTGTCCATCCCATGGACTAAAACCTACTGCAAGAGCACTCCCAATTTGCACTCCTGTGTGCCCACCTAAATCCATAATAAGGTTCCTTTCTACAATGCGAGCTCTCCACCGCGGACTTCCATAGTATTTGGCTCAAAGACTGCATAACTACCACCGATATGGGTGTTTAAGCCCTCGATAAAATGTCAGACTAGCATAGGCTAATCATCGCTAATACCAAAGATAATAATGCTTGAGTTCATAGAACCTACATTCATATTGCTCTACGTAAAGAGCTAACCGGGACGATCGAACTCATCACCTACTACGTTGTTCGGAAGGAACTGTGTTCCAACCTTCTCAAGAAACATCTCTCCCAAGACATAGAACCAATATCCAAGTGGAGCTTCTACTCCTCTAGGCACCACCAAGTAGAGGTGAATCCTCTAAAGTGCATAATAGCGCATCTGGCATGGGTATTGCTACCGTAAGGGTGCATGGCAAAGCATCTACCCAAATCAAGTAGCCAGGTCTCAGCCTCTAATCCTCCTCCAGAACCATCAAAGGTAAGAGGATGTGCTCTCAGTAAATCCCTCATGTGACCAGCAATAATAGAATCCTGATGTGTTGTGTCCTCTACTCTCCTAGGGGATCTATCCCTCTCTCTCACACCCTCCTGCTCATCTACCTGTCTAGGTCCAAGATGAGCTAGGACCTCCTCTAAAAGTGGACGTATCTGAGAACCCTCTACTGCTGACTATTCAGGATTCTGTCCCTCAATTCTCTGACCCATCTGTTCTGCTTGGTCACTATGGTGAGGGCTAGGAGGGGGAGTAACTGAGGGATTGGCCCACGGCCTCCACCTCTACCTCTACCACGACCTCTTCCTCCTTGCCTAGGCATGTTCCTACACATAACAATTACGAGTCTTAGATACTATTCAACCAAGGTTATCAGTTGCGACACTACGTACTAGGTCAACCTAATGGGCTCTAGATTACCCAGAGCGTCCAGTCTTTGTAACCTTGGCTCTGATACCAATCTGTAATGCCCCGTCTAAATAACCTAAGAATGTTGCATATGTTATATAAAGTGTAATAAATTTTTAAGTATTAATACTAAGTTAATTGATTGCATACATTCTTAGGTTAAACGATGTTACACTACTTTGAGTTTTCCATAAGTGACTAAAGTATTTCGCATTGCACATTTAAATAATAACATAAGGATAAACATTGCATAATAATAAATTTCCATTCATGTTAACATAATAAAGTATAAACATGTTTCTCCATACATTGCATTTGATATGATATTACAATACTCATCCAACTTGATGAGGTAGTTCAAATAATAGTTACAATTACAATTACATTGTTCACCTCTTACACATTTGAGGGATGTTTTCAAATACAAGTTTACAATATACATTGTTGAAATAAACATAAGATCCAAGTGCGAGCTCTCCATCCATGAAGCTCTTGATGCCACGATCAAACTGGGGACCCAACGGAGTAAGGTGCACATTCCACCCAACCATGTGGTACTCGTAGGCCCACCCCCCATGCTAGGAGATAGTAATAAGCAAGCTACCTAGACTCCAATCTACTAACCCTAGACACTAGTACACAAATGTGCACTATTGGTTACATTGCTTCCCAGATTTTGACAATTCAATTCTACTACAAGGTTTAGTCATATTCTAGGTGGAGTGTCATCACACAATGCAAAGGTTACTCCCTCGGTAGTTTCTTCCTAGGTTCTGGCCCCCAATCCTTGGGTTACCCTGGTAACCTCTTATGAAACCCAGCCCCATTTGCATACTGTTGTGGAATCGAATGTCTTTTAAAGGAACAAGACACCGATTTCCCATTCCAGGCCTTCTCATCTTATACTCATGACTGAAGAAGCTCAAGAGTCATAAGTGAGGAAAAATATCTTGTTAAATGTTTTAACTCTAACTAATGTGTCATTTAATTATCACTAACTTAATTAAATACTTGTAAGTTACCCTGACACCACTTTGTGTGTCAGCCCTTACAAACAGCCACTCCCCTAAACCTAACAAGGTTTCTAAGTTTTCATGACTAGGGTTTACTAACTCTAATTGTGACTCACAATAACAAATAATCTCATAACAAGATTTAACACCATGTTTAACTCTTGTACAACCCAAGTCAATTTAAGAAATACTTTTGAAACAATAATAATTCTTATTTTACCCAATTTATTCTAGAAGAATTGAACAATTATAACTTTCCATTTTGCCCAATCATAAAAGAAATAAACCAGCTTTTAAGTAACATATCCATCCAACCATACATATATCAGTTTGAAAATAGTATATTTACAAATTGACACAAGAAAATAACCACTTCATTTAATCAATCTTTCTAATTTTCACAATTTCACTATAAATTATATTCTATCATTTTCTCAACTTAAAAATAGAAAATAATAATATATATATTCAATTAAAACTCATATACTTCCACATCATTTACAAATATATATATATATATATACCTATATATATACATATATATATACCTATATATATACATATATATTTAAATGTAAATATTATTAACTAATTCGCATTAAATAAAATACAAAATTTAATAATCACTTCTAATTTAAAAAAGAAATTTTTAAAATAAAGAAATAATATTACATATAATGGTAAAGTGGCTTAATGCTCATAGTCAGAAATTTTATCAAGGACGATCGGGCTGCATTTAAATTTCTTGCTGTGTCACTGTCTTTAGATCAGCAGCCTAGCTCTGCCAGTCAGTGTCTAACACACAGAAACCTATATGGGGAGGGTTTCGGCCCTCCCCATTGGGATTTAATTTTTTTTTTTGTCTAAACAAAACAAAATTTCTGTACAGACGGAAATGAACAGAACGGATTTTTAATCAATTTTTTTTTAAAATTAAATCAACATTAAATAATTCGCGTGTACAGTACAGCGATTTAACAAAATTTAAATAAAATACAATCATAATCAAATTTAAATAAATGAACATTATATTTCTACATGAATTTAAATGAAGAAATAAAATAAATTCTCTCAGGATTTTGCAGTGAGAAAATTGGGAAAAAAATCTTTTTACATATTTCTACAGAGATTTGAGAAAACTCATAACTGTACAGGGTTATTTTTCTTCAATTTTTTTTTAAAACATTTTCACAGAGATTCCAACAATTTCTACAGAGGTTTTCTAAAATCAACAAATCCTCATTACAGATAAATATTCTTCTTTTTTTTTTTACAAAAATTCTTTTCACAAAACTTTTTTTTTAAATAGACAAAGAAACTAAAAATTACAAGTAAAATACCTGTAACACCTTATTGTCTGTAACTTGTGATTTGATTGTAGAAAAGAGAATCTTCTGTTGCCCATAAAGACACAATCCTCCAATGATTCTTCTAACAAAACAAAAGCACATCCCACCAAAGGATCTTCCACAAAGATATAAACCAGAGCGATAACAACTTCTAAGAATTTAGGAATTTTTTTTTACACAATAAGAAGATTTTTTTTTTGCTAGTTGAATAACCCCTGTCAATTTTCCCGAGATCCACAATAACCTCTCTGTAACAAATTTTCAACAAACCCAATAAATGCCACTTGCACACTTGTCGAGAAGTTGCAAATATCTTCTCAACAACTCGCAATTTTGGCTCCTCACCATTTGCATGCAAAATTTTAATTTAAATTTTAAAACTCAATTTTAATTTACATGCATTTTATTTTTATTAATTTTAATTTTCTAATTTTCCACAATTTAATTAATTTTCAAATGCAATATAAATTTCACACTTATTAATTTAATATAATTAATTAATTTATTTAATTAAAATAGTTTAATCTTTATTTTTTAAGATCAACTATTTAACCAAATAAGCTAATTAATGGATTAAATTATTAAGCAAGTAATTTCTACTACATTTAAACATTAATTAAATATCAATAATTTAAAACACAATATTCCAACATTAAAATTTAACCAAATTTACCTTTTCAAAATGATTTAACCAAACATAAAATACAATACAACCTATGACTGAAAACTGAGACAGACAAAGTACTATGACCAGGATTATAAACTAGGCTAGGGTAAACTAGACTACTATTTCCTGATCAACATAACCATTGAGTCTTGACACACTCAGAGCTGATTACACAGGTGGAGTCAGTGTCAAGTACCTACAAATCCTGCAACCAAGCAAATAACATGCATACAAATATATATATAAAGCATTAAACAGACACACCGTGCGGAGAAAATCACAAATATCGCAGGGCACTCGCAAGTGAGTGATGCGATTTCGTTCTCCACACCAATACACTTCACAACAAACTGACAAAAATGAATAACTGTTAGTCCATCATAAACATGTACATAGCAATATCAACCGAAAATAACATCTACGCTAAATCATATCATGTCTGAAAACAATAATCATCAAACAAAGTATGATCATGTCATAGAATAATCCACCATCGCTCAAAACTAGCGATCAAAATATCCAACAAAACATCATAGGTCTAATAGTGTGAAAGCATAACAGCAGAAAGCATAAGCATAAACGGAGGGGTACTACAAAACCCAACAACATCTATATTCATCTCTATCAACAAATTTTTCACTTCTACTTAAGGAATCTACAACTCTACTTGACCTTCCACTCCTTTGCTTCAAAAAAAAATTATAACTCAGCAAAAACTCTACCTATTTTAAGTGCCTTTGATTTAACTTTCCTTGACTATTGAGATACTGTAAAGCTTGATAATTTCTATATAAACCAAATTATTTTGGCAACAAATAGTGTCTCCATTTCTTCAAAGCCCGAACTATAGCATATAACTTCTGATCATAGATAGAATATTTATTCTTAGCATCATTCAACTTCTTAGTAAAATAGGCAACAGTCTTACCTTGTTTACTCAAAACAACTCCTATGATAGTGCCACTAGCATCACAATCTATTGGATTTGGTTTCCTTCTAATTCCTTCAATTGTTTCCCTAAAATTGGGGCTATTGGATTTGTAGGTGATATCGCAAAAAAAAATGGAAAACTTCTACCCGACATTCAATTCTTGTCACTTTAAAAAAAAGATATAAGTGGTGGAATTCCATCCTCCATTGGTCTTTTGCAAGACTTGGATTGTGTTGTATCTCTCAAAGAATAGGATATGTGGTCAAATACCATCAAGCCTAACTAATTGCTCTTCTTTGACAAGATTGAACTTGGGAAAGAATAATTTGAAAGGATAAATTTCAGCTCAAATTGGAATGTTGAGTTCTCTCAAGACACTTCAACTCAATGGAAATATGTTGAAGGGGAATCTTCCATCAAGTTTTTAAAATGTTCCAGCTTGAGGATTTTAGATGTGGGTGAAAATTTATAGGGGGGAAATATATGGTCCCTTTGGCTAGAACACTTCTATGAGTTGATGATAGTTGTTTTAAGGTCAAATGATCTTCATGGGAACATTCCAAGCCAATTAACTTGATATTTCCAACCTCCATGTGTTAGATATTTCAAATAATAGTTTGACAGGAGCCATCCCACCAAAATTGGGAAATTTGAAAGCTATAAAGGATACACAAGTAAAAAGCTCAAATAATAGTTATTATAATTATGACTATTACTACAGAGAAGAGATCCAAGTGATCAACAAAGTGTTGGAACATGTGTATGTTAGTTCTATTTTCTTACTTATTACATGCATTGATCTATATATGAATCAACTATCAGATTGCATTACTTCAACAATTGGAAGCCTTAAAGATCTACACACATTGGACTTATCAAGAAATAGTCTTATTGGAAAAATTCCATTTTTTTTGGAATGTTAGAGCAATAAGATTCAATCAACCTTTCAAATAATAAATTGGAAGGTGAGATTCCAAGTGAACTACTAATCATCTCATTCACGAGTGCTTTCATTATATCTAACAACATGTTTTCTGGAAGAATGCCAATAAGGAGTCAATTTGCAACATTCATTGATCCTACATATTTCTCTAGGAACCCTGGCCTTTGTGGGTTTCTACTTGATAATAAAACATGTGAATGTGGAATAACTAATATAAAAACTACTCAAGAAGAAGTGGATGAGGAGAGAAGAAATCCCGTGGTATTGGTATGTTGAGTGGATGACAAGTTTTGTTGTTGGATTTTGGGGAGTCTTTGGAATCTTGATTGTCAAAAAGTATTGGAGAAGAAGATACATTCAAGTCTTAGATAAAGTTTCCATTATGTTTTTAGATAGATTAAGTGGTATCAAGTAGGTCAATATAGTTTGAAAAATGTAATTTTTATGTGGAAAGATGTATTTCTCAATTGACACCTCTATGAGTTGCTAGATAATGGTTGATAAAAAAATTGTAATTAATTAATTAGAAAAAAAAATTGCATAAGGATTCATCAATGGGAAAAATAAATTATTTTGTGTTATATATTTTTGAATATGTATTCAATTTTTTTAAGTAACCTTTCTATCATT
>VDFB02014380.1:0-22785 GCA_007258455.2 Sequoia sempervirens | reverse complement strand
AAATGAATAATTAAATAAATAACAATTTATTTAATTATTGGAGAAAGATTAGTGACATAATTAAATAAAAAAGATTTATTTAATTAATCGAAAGAGGAATACAGATAAAATGAATTAATTAAATAATTAAAAATTATTTAATTAATAGAAGAATAGTGGTATTAGGAAATAATTAAATAATTAAAAATTATTTAATTATGTAGAGAAGAATGCAAATTAGTGAGAAAATGTTGCTTGCAGGCTTAGGGAATTTTTCAATGTCTACATTTTGTCCCTCTTTGATACAATGTGATTTTGAGCATTGTGTCAAAGAATAATCAGGAAAATTCAACTCAAGACCTGCCCCTGTATGCCCTGATTAAGGAAGGATAGCATAGTGCCCCCTCAAGAAATTTGACAAATTTTTGAAAAATTCTATTTTTTTGGAAAATTTACCGACAGGTGGATGTGATGCATTTAAGTGCAAGGACTGACAAAAGAAATGTTGACTAAAAGAGAATGTTAGTAAGAAGTGAAGAATATTTAGATGAATTGAAATGGAATGGGTGAAATGAATTGAGATTTTGCTGATAGATTTTTAGCTTTAATTTTATTGCATGATTATCATCATAGAGCATTTATTATGGAAATAGATAATGAACACCGAGGTATGACATAGACCAAGGTGTGATATATTATCCCTTACAAAATAGACACATGACAAACAAGGAATGCCATGATGTAGACTAGTAACCATAGAACCTTGTCGGGATATGTGAGGAAGTAACCACAAAGCATGTTAGACTTGATGCAAGAAAGCGTTAGATGACCTTTGAATTGCATAGGATATTTTGATTATGCCAAATAGAACCCCAATCACACACAAGGAACTTATTTTCCCTAGTCATAATGTCAAGACAAACCGCAAACAAAAATCAAAGAGAAAAAGGTCATGATCCATCATCACTCCTCTCATCACTTGTGGACTTCTTCGAGGCACATAGTAACATGACCAAAGATAAATCATATAATAAAGATAAGACTTACTAGACCAAACGAGTCAACAACCATTTAGATCTTTTGTCAATCAATGAATGTTTACATGATAGGAATCTGGATAATGATAGTGTGTGGTTCAGGAATGATACACCTTGTATAAGATGACAACTTTGGTTTTGAAGGTGCAACAACCTGTATAAGACAAGTGATAGCTAATGGATGATGTCTAGTTTCAAGAATGAAGCATGTTGTATAAGATGTCAAGTCTAGTTTCAATGATGCAACATCCTATATAAGATAGTTTGATAGCGGATAAGGATCATTGATGTTGATAGGTACTTGTAATTAAGCAATTGATTAGTTAGGATTTGAGACTAGTTGGATAGTTCATTTGTTATTTCGTGATTTGGTAAGCTCAATTCTCTATAGGATGTTCTTGTTTGTGTCTGATCAAACTGTCAACCTTAGCAAGGGATATTTTATTCTGGGATGTGTATAATGATGGACAAGACCTAATGGATGAACTAAAGCCTTGAGGGCTCATTGATGATTTTTTTGGATTTTTTGAGGATTATTTAGATGTTTTTAGATTTTTGGAATGTTTTGTTTGATTTCCTCTAATACCATGTCTAGGATCCCATACGAAAACCTAAGTCAAGGATTTACCCCTAGTCAGATATAGGACCAAATTATTATGGATGGAATTAGATGGGTGAAATTTATTATAGATAGAGATGGAAAGTGAGAGACGCTAAACATCAACAATTCTCAAGCCATGAGAAGGGTGACTAAGCTATATGATGGGTTGGTGGGAAAATGGGATTTTATTATGGAAAATGATATGTTTGGGTTATTATGGGTGGAGTGGAAAATCAGATAAAGTGATGGTATATAATGGAGCAAAGACTGCCTATGCATGGTGCTTGTTTTCTAGGTTTTCACCATAGTACTTATCCAAAGTGCCACCGAAGTGGTTTTCACTATTGGAGAAATTATTTCTCTTTACTATTTTTATTTTTTTTGATTTTTTAATTTTCTTACGAGATTATTTGAAGACTAAGTATAGTAATTGTGAAGGTGCATACTATTGATAGGCTTTGGTAGTGGTTCACCTTCAGGAGTAGCAAGTTGATAAGCACCAGATCCATATGCTGCAGTTATGATGTAAGAACCCAACCAGTTAGGCTCAAATTTTCTAGGCTTCTCTCTATCCATTTGATTCTTTGAATTTTACTTTAAGACCAAGTCACCAATATAAAAATTTTCTAACTCTAACCCTCTTATTGTAGCTATGAAAAAGATGATTCTGATAAGCTTGTAGATGGACCAATGCAGTTTGTCATCTCTCATCTAGTAATTCTAGCTCATACAATCTAGATACATGATATTCCTCATCATCAATGAACTATTGCATAGATAATATCAATGACGGTAACTCAACCTTGATGGGAAGAATGGATTCAAATCCAAAGATGAGGGAATATGGAGTGTCTCCAATAGGTGTCCAAATGCTAGTTTGATAAGCCCATAAGGTAGGATTAAGTTGGATATGCTAGTCATGGCCAGTGTCATCGACAAGTCTTCTTTAGGATTTTAACAATGATTTTGTTAGACACCTCAGCTTGACCATTACCTTGAGGGTAATATGGAGTAGCGAAATGGTGGTGGATATGGAATCTCTCACACAGTTCACGAATATCCCAATTTTTGAAAGGATGATCATTATCTGTAACGATAGATTGAGGAACACCATACTAGCATATGATGTAATTGAGGATGAAATTGGCTATTTGTTTACTGCTAATAGAGGTCATGCGGATGGATTCAATCCATTTTATAAAATATTCAGTTGTAGTGAGAATGAATTTATGGCCATTGGTGGATGTAGGGTGAATTTTTCCCACAAGGTCAAGTCCCAATTGAGAGAACCATGACAATGTAATTGGACAAAGTTCATGGAAAAGTGCGTGCACAAGATCTCCATGTATTTGATGTTTCGACACTTCTTAACAAAATGATATGCATCATGTTCCATAGTAGGCCAGTAGTATCCAATTTGCATGAGCTTCTTGGCTAAGGTGGGACCACTAGAGTGAGATCCACATATACCATCATGTACCTCATGCAAAGTCGTTAGTGCTTTGTCAGAATCAAGACATCTAAGGAAGGTGCTATCAAAGCCTCAGCGGTAAAGGGTATCATCAATGATGACATATCTGGAGGCTTGGTGGATAAAATTTTTCATTGATTGGAAGATAGGTCTAGGGGAATGATTTGGTCATTTAAGAAGTTATAAATATCTTTATCCCATGGGGAATCAGTACTAAATATTTCACATACAAGCTCATATTTGGGGATATAAAATACGGGGACCAAAAGTTGTTCCACCAAGAACTCATATTGAGGCACATTGTTAGGTATATCCAAGAGAGATCCTATAGTGGGCATTTTTTTGACTGCTTTATTCTAAATTTTAAAAATTTGATTGAAGGTAATGGCATCGAAGTACTGCTTGAAATTGTTGACCATTCTCTTGTAGGGCATTATATTTTCATCTTTTGCATCATAATCATCATTGACTTGATGGATAACCAATTGTGAATCATCGTAGACTTGAAGATTCTTGATTTTCCATTTAATAGCCATTCATAATCTTGTGAGTAATGCTTCATATTCAGCCATGTTATTAGTACAAGAGAAGGCTATCCGATATGACTTAGGTATTGAGTCTCCTTGAGGTGTGATGAAAATAATTCCAACTTTAAAACCATGATTTGTGGAAGATCCGTCAAAATATAGTTTCTATGTAGTAGAAGTCTCTATTGTGAAAATAAACTCATCGAGAAATTAGACACCAAGGGATGATCTATTGTGATGGGGGTGTCTGTAAGTTGATCAGCTATGAATTTTCCTTTTATTGCCTTTCGATCAACATACTCTATATCAAAATCACTCAAGATTATTACCCACTTTGCTAGTCAATCAATTAGAGTTGCTTTGTTGAGTAGATACTTCAATGGATCTATCTTTGCTACTAACTTTGTTTGATGATTTAGCATATAATTTTGATTTTTTTGAGTGGAAAAGACAATTGCAAGGCATGCTCATTCAATAGGGATGTAGTTAAGCTCGTATCCCAAAAGTTTATTGCTGATACAATATATGGATCTTTCCTCTCCATCATCTTGTGCCAAAAGGGGTCCCAATGTCGATGATGTTGTTAATATATATAATATTAGAGGTTTACCATCAATGGGAAGTATGAGAATTGGAGGAAATAATAGATAGTCTTTTATTTGCTGAAATGCCTCTTAACAATGATCAGTCCATACGATTGGGAATCCCTTATGAAACAAGTGCTGAAACAAATGACATTTATTGGCCAACTGAGCTATGAACTTGTAGATAGATTGTAGCTTTCCTTGAAGACTACATAACTAAGACAATGTTGTTGTTGGAGGCATATCGATGATAGATTTTACTTTTGCAAGGTCAACCTCAATACCTTTGTGAGATATAATGTATCCTAGTGGCTTACCAAACATTACCCCAAAGAAACACTTTTTTAGATTTAATCTGACTTTGCATTCCTCTAATATTTTAAAAATATTTTCTAGCACATCTAGATGACTGTCTCTTGTTAGTGATTTTTCCAATAAGTCATCAACATAATCTTCCATGAGTGTATGCATATAATCATGAAAAATTGTAGTCATATCCCTTTGATTTGTTGCTCTAGAGTTCTTAAGGCCGAAAGGCATGATATTTTGATAGTATGTACCTCAAGGAAAAGTGAAAGCTATTTTATGTTGATCTTCATGGGTAATTCTAATTTGATGATAGCCTAAAAAACCGTCCATGAGTGATAGCATTTCATATCTCGCTATTAGGTATTCTATGGTGTCAATATTTGAGAATGGGAAGTCATATTTAAGACAAGATTTATTTAAATCTCTGAAGTCTATGAAAATTATGATTCCTCCAGTTGGTTTGTTTATCCATACAAGATTTGAAATTCACTCGGTATATTCTATAGGTCGGATGAAACCAACATCTAACAACTTCTTCAACTCAGTCTTCACTAGGAGTGCAATCTGGGGATGCATTTTCCTCAACTTCTGTTTGACCAGTTTTGCATTTGGAGACAATGGAAAATGATGCAAAACTAACTCAGGATGCAACCTAGGAATAGCAGGATATGACCAACTGAAGTTAATTTGTCTTTCTGAAAAGAAACTAATAAACTTTGGTTTTTTAGTGATTGTCAAAGATGCTGCAAAGTGAACAATTCTAGGACTATCATCAGTGCCAATATTTATCTCAATTTTTTCTATGAGAAACGATGATCTCTCTCTAATTATAAGTAGTATATCCAACCCTCCATCCTTAGGCGTCTCAGAGAGGTTTTCACCCTTGGATACGTCCTTTCTTTTTACTTTTTCACGATCTAAAAGTTCCTTTCAGTTTTCACCTAGATACCTATTCTTTTTATTTTTTTCACTTTTGTGACTAGAGTGTGGAGTAGACTCCCCAAAGTAAGCTATGTTATCAAGTTATATGATGAATCCAAATTTTTGATCCCCACTTGGTATTCCTTCTTGAAGTCCCATAAACTCAGCTATTGCTTCATCTTTCTTGAATATGTCTAAGCTCAGAGGTCCTTGTTGGTCCCATTCTATCAATTGCGAGTAGAATAGGGGTAAATCATCATCAGTATCAATATAGCTCAATGATAAGATAGATAAGGTAAATATAAAGGTGTCATCAGAATCCAAAAAGGTCTCAATCCAAGCTCGACCATCGATATGTTTGGGTTCAGGGGTATTGGTCTTGGTCTTTTCCTTAGATGTCTTGACATCATTAGAAACATTAGCATCCTTATCTCAAAGTAACTTAGTACAAGGAGGACTCACTTTTAATGGTATAAACCCTATCCCTTTGTTCTTTGGTAACTTGGGAGGCAATAGGGGTTCCATCATTCTATTCTTGTGCAAGCCAAGTCCACTATGTCCATCATAACCCTTTTGTTTCATGATCTCAAAACCTTTTCCATATTGCTCAATCGATAATTGTACGAGCTCAGTATTTTCTTCATCCTTATAGATCCATGTAGAAATATCCTCACCTATGGTTTCTTTGCTCAATTCACCCCACTTAGTGAATGTAGTAGGGGGGTTATGGATGATGACTTTTAGTTCTTTTTGACCTGGTTTACTATAGGACTTAGGTGATGCAGGTAGCTTCCAAATACAAAATGAACTCCCAATGTTGTATTCTCTATGTCCTTGGTCCTGAATATGGACTTTACCTTCGGGAAGGGGAGTGGATGGAGTGGAAGATATGGATAATGAAGAGGTATCAATGTAATGTGATGAATCATATGGAGATGCTTCTTGATTGATGGGTACTTGATGTTCAATAGTTCCTTTTAGATTGCTACAATACTTGAAAGGATCAAGATCGCTTGCTATGGTGATTTTGGTGCCGTTGTAAGGGAATTTGAGGTATTTATGGCACATGGAAGGGATGAACTTCATGACATGAATCTATGGGTGACAAAGGAGAGGGTTATATGGTAGGTCTAGATCCATGACTTGAAATATGGTATTTTGAACAACTGGTCTGACTCTTACATGAAGTGCAATAATTCCCTTAGAAGAATGCTCTTTGTCATCATAAGACCTTATGATAATTTTCTTAGAAGTGTCTATACAAGCTTCAAAGAATCCCAATGTTGTGACCAATTTTAAGGTGCATATATTCAAACTTTCTCCACCATCTACCAAGACTAGTCTGATTTTGTGTTTGTTAATGAAGACTTCAAGGTGTAATGGATCATTATAGTTTGGTCTTTGTGTAGGAATATCTTGTTCAAAAAGTGTAACGTGATGTGTGGTAGCCAAGTACCCTACCATGGCTTGAAATTTCCTAACATTAAGGTTTGCGGGGACATGAGTCTCTTGCAAAGCTTTGTCTAAAATAGCCTTACGCTTGGGAGATATGCGAAGCAACTCAAGAATGGATATCTGCGCAAGAGTTTTCCATAGATGATCTAAGAGATTGTATTGAGTTTTAGGTTGTAGAGTAGAAGTGGCCCCTTGCAAGGTCACTTTGGATCTTTGGGTAGTAACAACACATTCTAGACTTTTCTTGATGGTGATTGTGGAGACATTAGTTTTAGATGCTCGAATGTTATTAACGGTGTATTCATATGAAATACTAGTATAATTGGATTTGTTATTTGTATTAGTTCTTGAACTGGAGGTCTTTCCTGACCCATGATCTTGTAAGATATTTTTGAAAATGGTATGATGAATTTGAGGACCCTTGTGAATTTTCTATGGATATGTCACCTTGTTTAATGAGATCTTGAGTGATTTTTTTCAATGTATAGCATACAAATGTCATGTCCCTTGGTTCAATGATATTCACAAAAGTAATTATCATTCCAAAAAGATGGTTTGAAAACCCTTGGGTCATAATGTTTGAAATCTGGAAGTTGGATGACATTCTATTGCAACAATTTCTTTAAAACTGATTCAATGGATTCCCCTAAGGGTGCATATGTTTGTCTCTGTGTATTATTTCTTGGAGGACCTCGTCATTATGGATTATTTTGAACCGTGTTTGTAGATTGATCATGACTTGTTGGTTGTTGGTTTTTTGATGTAGATGGACCTTTAAGACTAATGGTGGGGTGAGCTTTATTTATCACTTTCACATCTACTACATCATTTGTGACATTCTTGTTTCTAGACTAAAATTTGTTTTTATCATTGGGATTGTTTTGACTTTATTTAAAGATCTTGACCAAGACTTTTGCAAGGAGTGCTTTCTCAATAGAAACATCTTTTTCAATGAAATCCTCAAAGGTATTGCAACAATGGATTTGAAGTTGGTGCATTAATTATGTATTGAGATTTTTGATGAAGAAATGAACCAACTTATTTTTAGGTATGTGACAAGGACATTTGGTAGTCATACTTCTCCACCTATGGAAGAAAGAGGTAAATGATTCCCCTTATTTTTTTTGGTTGTACATAATTTCTCAATGGTTATATCACTTTCATTGTTGTAGGAGAAGTGTGCGATAAACTTATCGGCTAGTTCATTCCATGTTCTTATCCCCAGAGTTAGATGTGCAAACCACTCTAGAGCTTACCCTGAGAGACTATGTGGAAATAATCTCATCAAGTATTTGTGGTCAAATGTGACATCCATGCAAGAAATATGAAACTCTCTCACATGTTCTACTATATCTCCCTTTCCCTTGTATTTTTTGAAGTTTGGTACATTGAAATGTTGAGGGAAAGGAGGCATGTATATGCTTTGATCAAAGGGATAAGAACATAGTTCCTCAATGGAGTATGTTTTCTTTATCATACTCACTTGCATATTAGAGAATTATTGTTGCAATGCTTGAATTTGTTGTGTTAAAGTATCCATGGGTGATGGTGGCATGTTTGGTTGATGATGCATGGAAGGATTGGTGTCTGTGTTGAATGTGTTGAGGTAATTGTATGATGAGGATGGATTTTGGTTTTGGAAGTTGGATGTGAATGTTGGATTTGGATTGATGTTTATTATGAAGGATTTTGATTGCCTTGTTGGAAGTGAGATGTGAACGTGGTATTGGAACTAACATGATGTTGAGAAGGATTTTGGTTCATTTTTTGGTATTGTGGTATGAAGTTGGGATTTAGATTGATATGTCGTTGAGATGGAGGTGTATTGGAATTAAGATTTGAACCAAAAGACATGTTTGTGTTTGGTGTAGTGTTGGTCATTTGGGGTTGTATTTTTGGTGTGACAATATGAATCATTTGTGTCTTATTTGGTGGATTTGGATTTGTGGTGTTTTGACCCATGGATGTAGTATTTTGAGAGGATGATGTGGTAAATGGATTTACAAATGAGGTACCTATGGTGTTAGATGACGTAGAAAATTAATTTATAGAAGATGGACTTGGTCCATGGGATGTTGGATTTGTACTTTTCATCCCAAATGTTGGAGTATGGGGTATGTTAATAGTAGTCATGTTATGTGTAGTTTCCCCAAGTGGTAAGCTAGTGTGTATTTGTTGTGAAGTGGGATTGGTTTGTGAAAATGTGTTATGGACTTGAACTTGAGTTTATGTTGTTTCTTGTATGATTGTGGAAGTGTCAAAACCAGCGGGAAGTTTGGCTCCATTTTTAGCAAGTGGTAGAAAGTATCTATTAGGATCTACTATGACAAGCTCCTTTATGATACACAATATCCTAGGATCTTGGGAAGCATTGTTAATTTACTCTTGGGTTAAAGCTTGTTCCACCTCATTCAATGTAAGATTGGAAAATGGATTTGCAACTTGAGGTTGTGACATTAGTGATTGTTTTGACGATGACCCATAATTCATGGTGCTAGTAGGATTAAAGTTGGGATCACTTGAGGAATCCATGCCTTTTTGTTTCATTTGTGATCTAGTGAGGACCATATAAGACTTGTGAATTTTGGATTTTGAGACTTTTGGGATGAATGCAACTGAGGATGGAGATGCAAGATGACAATGACACTAAGCTATGTTTTTTGGATTTTTTTGGATATAAAGATGTAAGATGACAATGCAACTATGACTATGCTTTAGGATATGCAAAGTGATAATGAGACTGTGACTATGGTTGGAATATGCAACTTTGAACCTTAAAAAGGGATGCTAAACAAACTATGATGACCTAAGGTAAAAAATATAAATGCCAAGACCTTAAGAGGATAATAACCAAGATGATGATGATGATGATTGGATAAAAGGTGAACCTAAACTAGACACATGAGTTGTAGGCCCAACCTAAGGATAAGATAGATGAAAGATGACAAGGTCAAGACACCTAAATATGAAACTAAGGTTTTATCAAGGTCTGATAAGCTTCCTAATCTCAAGACTCAAAGATGATGATAATGAACTAAGATGACAAATGCAAACTAGGATATGCAAGGTAAGCTAAGGGTAAATGGAAAAATGCAATGGAATGACCGACTAAACTAAAAAAGTCTTAGGTATGAATGTGTAGTCACTTTTTGGAAGGAAACTAAAAGTTGGATGCACAGGTATTTCCCTAGAATTTTGAAAACTGATAGATGCAATGTATGACCCAACAAATGTGGTGTAGAATCAGACACTTGTGGTGTAATATTAGTCAATTGCGATGCATAGGAAAATGTGAGTTTCTAGATACCTAGGGTTTCTAATAGTTGTGACGTTATTTATGACAATTACGGTGTTTAAAATGATAGTTGTGGTGTTCTATTTGACAGTTATGATGTTTTGGTTTTTGGTCTCAAATTGATGTTTTCTAAATGGTTTTCCATTTTTGGCAATTTTGAAATTTGATCATAAAACACAAAAAACACTTAGAAGACAATTTAGGTTGTTTTGACTCTTTGACTCTTGGAAAGTAAGTATTTTGCAAGTTTTCTTCCACAAAACTCGCTAGGCCTTGGTTCATAAACAATATAAGAAAGCACAACCTAGCTATTAGTAATAGGGTTATCTACTAAAGTGGGCTTACCACACCTTTTGGGTGTTTTTAAATATGAGTACAAGGAGTGGGTAACTAGGGTATACCAAGGTCATGTACCACCTTAACACCCCTCACCTTGAAAGGATGAATCCCAAACAAGGAATCATGTCACCTCAACCAAGCACTGGATGTGGTAAGTAACTTCTCATGATGATGTTATCACGATGCACCACAGTAGCAAATGGCCAAAAAGGTCATAGGCTTCTAAACACAATGGTTTGTAGTGGAGGAATTCCAAAGAACACCATAGATTAGTAGTGATGGGAGATCAAAATCTCTAACCCGCATCTGGATTCACTTAGGACTACAAGGCCCACCCCCTAAAGCACAAGTGGATTGAGCTCACCTTTTAGTTTTTTCACTTTTATATAGTGTACTAGAGATATATACGTCGAGGGTCATTCCTTGGGGTGAAACTCCATAAGCAAGCCCACCCTACTCAAAATAAAAAGGGACAGCTTATGTATTGCTCTTTCTCATCACCGAAGAATTGCACGTAGTGCAAGAGGAGAGGATACTCAAGACTATATTGTGTCGCTATTTCTCATCACATAGGAATCACACGTAACACAAGGAGAGAGGATACTTTAGATAAACACGCTTTCAATAATTGACTCACATGCGTGCAAGTGCACAAAACATGAAAAACACTTATTCTTTTTAAGCACGAATTCTAAAGTTCCTAATTTAAAAATCACAAACACACAATGGAACCCTGCAAGAAATTGGATTAGTAGTTTAGTTCAAAGTCTTCTCCTAATGTTTGCCACAAGCTAAAAATCAACTATCAGTAACCAAAAAGAGCTCTACCCTAATGAATACAAAAAGCAAAAAAATGAAAAAAATCAATTTTATACCCTCTTTTTGCTTGATAGCCAAATGTGGTGCCCAGAGGTTTAGATGCAGCGTTTCAGATTGTGACTGCGATGCACAAATATGTCACGGGATCTAACAAATACAACTCAAAAAATGACAATTGCAGTTCTGTAAATGTCAATTGCGGTGTTGAATCCAACAATTGTGGCTTTTGAAGGCATAGATGTGACACAAAACTTGTAGCTAGAAAAACATAAGGATCTGGAAAAAAAAACAAATCTATTGATGCAAATTATGCAAGCTCACTGTCAAAATGTCAGAGAAATAACTAGAACCCAATAAAGTGATTAGAAATAGAAATGATTGAATGATTTACAAAATGATAGTCAGATGTGATGTTTTGGGCAACAAATATGGTGCAAAAAACCTCACATGTGTTATTGTGAATGACAATTGCGGCATTTGAAGGCATGATTGCAATGCTGTGCACAACAATTACGTCACACACCTCAAAACTCAAAATTTCTCAAAAAATTCACAAAATTCTGTTAGTTCACATTGGGTTCACCAATTTTTAGATAGAGAAAATTTGGGGAAAAGCATGAATCATCAATAGTAACCACAAACCTATATAAATTTAATCCATAATGACCCTACTCTAACAATGAAGCACAAATGATAATATAAATTAAATGATAAAGCAATAAAACCTTAATTCCTATGCCATAGTTGATTCTCCTTCATTTCTCTTCTCCATTTTACTTTGTTTGCTCTCAGATTTGTAGTATACAATTTGTATGATAAGCTCAATGTTGATATAAGATAGAAAGATCCCAAGATAGTGATATGATAGAAAAACTTCAAAGATTGTGGTTAACCTTGAAATGGAATTGATAGCTTGCTTTTATAGAAATCCCAATTCAAATGAAGTGTGAGGATTGAATGATGATGCATGATGATCAATGAATGAGATTGATTGAGAAGAAAAAGAGATAAGGATGGGAAAAATGGACCACGATCCAAGAAATTAGGTGAGAAATAGGGCTTGGATAAGAATAAATAAATAAAATAATTGTAACAATAATTTAATTTAGGAGAGGGAAAATGAATAATTAAATAATTAAAAATAATCATTTAATTATAGAAGAAGAGGGGGAAATGAAATATTAAATAATTGAAAATAATTATTTAATAATAGATGAAGGGAAATGATAAATAATTAAATAATTAGAAAAAATTATTTAATTATAGAGAAGAGGAAATCATAGATAATTAAATAAGTAAGAATTTATTTAATCATAGAAGAAAATGCTAAATGAATAATTAAATAATTAAAAATAATTATTTAATTATAGAAGAAAGGAGGGAAAATGAAAATGAACAATTAAATAAATAACAATTTATTTAATTATAGGAGAAAGATTAGCGATGTAATTAAATAAATAAGATTTATTTAATTAATCAAAAGAGGAATAAAGATAAAATGAATTAATTAAATAATTAAAATTTATTTAATTATGTATAGAAGGATGCAAGTTAGTGATAAAATGTTGCTTGGAGGCTTAGGACATTTTTCAATGTCTACACTTAACACCTTGTTTAATAATAATAACCATGTCTAGTTTATGATCGCTTAGCACACTAACTATTCTAAAACCCACATCCATTTCACAAATAAGTTCGTTAATACTTGAAAATCATATTTTGTTTCATTCTTTGCCATTCCCTACCTTGAATCCTGTGATACTCATGGTCTTGTTCTCCAAATTGAACTATGAACAATCACATTCACAACATTTAAAATTTGTTTTTAACCATTCAAACTCATGCTTTTCCACCTCACTTTTCATGTCAGTCTTCTTCAATATCCTAATGACTGTAAAAAATCACATCAAGCTTAGTAAATAACACATTAAGGGAATGAAATCAGACGATAAAAGGGAGAAGAAGCAACAACATGCATCTATAGGCATAAGCATAACAACACACACAACTATAGCATGATAGAAAGCAAAAGCCTGGAAAATACTCCATATACACCCATGCTAATATTACACATGATCACCTAAGCATTTTGCACACCTTCCAAGCTCTTAGCTCCAACCTTTTAAATCTACTTGTGGGAATTGACCATGGCACAAAGGGGAACTTGAACACTTTGTCACCCTAACACAAGTCCCCAAAGGTGCTCATAACACCACTCCATCCCAAATAGAACATTTTTATTGTAGGCTCATGTTGTAACTTTATAGTGAATAGGACCATAATTGTACCAAGCAATTTCATAGTAGAAGGTTCAAACCACATATGTATAGACACAACACTACGAGAGAGGATATAAATATATGCTGACACATATTTGACATAGAGCCAATGGATAGATAAACAAATGTTCTAATTTAGCTTCCAAATTCCTATTCCAACCTCAAATTAGCCTAGAACATAAAACAAAAGAAAATCAAATGCTACAACAAAACAAAACTCTTTTTTTTTTTTTTCATTTCCATTTTTATGTTCAACCTCATCCTCTTCTCTAAATTCTTTACTTTAAAATTTTAAAATGAATTACACCATGAGGCGTAACTACAATAGACACAAGGGGGATTACAATTGGAGCGAGTGGATAATAAAAATCCCTAAACTAAACTAACATAGACATCTTAAATACATCCACTTAAAACATACTGATAAACATCAATCTCAAGACATCTATATAACTTATATCACAAATCCAATAAAGACACCTTGAGACTAATATCTCTTTACACCTTTTAAACAAGTGACGCAAGCGTCGAGTTCCTACTGAGAGGTAAAAGGCATGTAGCTATGAGTTAGAAAAAGTTTTTAGATAGCAGATAGGAATATAAATGTATTTAAGCAATTTTCAGTAGTGCACTATTGCATTGAATTTTTACGGTGAATGGGCAACGTGGTCCATAGGGACATGTGAATAGGTAACACATGTGGATGGATGGATGGGAAATTTTATTTATGGGTATCATGTATACATGGACTTTTTTATAGATATACTAGTGAATACTTGTTTTTTTTTGTGTGTGTATGTATACATTTGTGAGAAGGAAGATTCTTTATAATCTTAATTAGGAAGCAACAATGCATTATTAATTTGTAATAATTATTGAATGCAAACAATTGGAAACATTTGTAATAATGCTTGAGACATATATGCATACATGTATCCACATGAACACAATGCATAGAAGAGTAAGATGCATAGTCGGCATGTGAACGAGTCTTAAAGGAGGAGGAGACTCAGCTCGCATTTACAGTATTAAAATTATGTTTAGTGTACTGTTGTAAAACACATGCTATGTTAATTAATACAATTGAGTTATTTTAGTTTATCATATCTCAATATGCAAGTGCTAATAGAAACAATAGTGTAAGGTGGAAGATTGATAGGGGTAGCTCATTTGAATATGAACTTTTGTAAGATTAATCAATGTTTTTTTTAATGTAGTATGAAGGTTAGTATTATATAAAGCTATTGATTTTATTATAAATAAGATTTAAATCCTGTCTATGTAATATAATAAGATATTTTTGTGTGTAGAACAATGTAATTATATTACAATAAATTGTTAGATGAATGACTAGAAAGCTATTGATTTTATTATAAATAAGATTATAATGTTGTTTATGTATTATGAAAAAAAATTGTGTTTATATAATAAACAATAAGTAATTTACAAAAATATAATAAAGAACCTTACTACCTAAGATTAAATTTGTGTATATATAAAATGAAATATAATAATTTAACTTATTGAAATGTAATAAGTGGAATAAATATTACGATAAATTCTTAGATGAAACAATACAAAGGTATTGATTTTATTTATAAATTAGATTTGAATGTTGTTAATGTAATATGAATGAATATTTTTTTGTGTATATATTTTAAACAAAAAATAATTTGAAAAGATATAAAGAATCTTATTAGGTAAGATAAAATGTAGGTACAGTAAAATAATTTACATGTTTGTAGCACTTTGCATCCAAATTATTGAGAGAGAAACATTTGTAACAATGCTTGAAGCATTTAAGTATAGATGGATGCATGTATACATGTATCGACGTGCACATAATGCATAGAAGAGTGAAAAGCATCCTTGGCACTTGAGCGAGCCTGAAAGCGTGATGAGACTAAAGTTGCATTTGCAGTATTAAATGAAAGAAAACAAGAGAAATAAACTAGTTAGTATGAATGCATATATGAAAGGAAAGCATTAAAATATGGATCCATGTAAAGACATATGCATGCATGGATGTGTACATGTGTCCATGTAAGTTGGTATGTTAAGAAGAATCTATATATGCCTGCGTCCATAAAGTTAGAAATGTTAGCAACAATTTGCATCTTAAACAGGAACAAAAAAAACATTATTGTCTGAAACAAAGCAGCAATACATTAGTGTTTGTGGAACAAGTGTATAAAGTATATCTAACAATGCATTTGGATGCATGGAAACATGTAAATATTTGTGAAATCTGAATATACATTATAGCCTTTGAGGAATTGTCATATGTGCTTTTAGGAATCTGTAAGAAACAGATTTAGAAAAGACGGTTTGAAAAGAACTCTTGAATACAACTGTATTTTAACAATGAGACTCAATTTGCATTTGCAGTATTAAACGAAAGAAAACAGGGAAAATTAATTATTTATTAGCAATCCATATATCGAAGGAATGCATAAATGTATGGATGAAGGAAAACATTTATGCATCCATCTATGTGTACATGTGTCCATGTAAGTTGGTAAGTAAACAAGAATCTATAAATGCCTATGTGCACAAAGCTAGGAAATGTCAGAAACAATTTGCATTTGAAAGATATAAAAAAACATTTATGATCGAAAACAAAAGAATAATACATTATTGTTTTTTGACGAAGTGTATTAAGGATATCGAACGATGCATTTGAATGCATGGATACATGTATATATTTATGAAATCTGATTATACATTTTAGCCTGCAAGAAACTGTGATAGTTATTTTCAAAGCCCTCAGTGTTTAATTGCATAACCTTGATATTTTCTTCATTTTTTCCTTTGGTATGGTGTGAATTTTGTTCTAATGGATGAAGGTATATTTGAGCTATAGATAGATAAAGATATGTAAGGGTGGTAAAGAAGAATGAGCGATGTAAGTGGAACAAAGAGAGGGAATTGAGAGAATGATGAGATGCAAGTAAGGTATATGAATGCCTTATGGAAAGTATTAGATATGGGAATCAAGGATATTTGAAACTGGATGTGAGAATGATTTGAATGTAAATGATATGAATTTATGATTTTTGAGTTTAACACTTAAAATTAAATGCAAGATATAAAAATTTGAATGAGTGAGCTGGATTGAGAGAAAAAAGGAATGCAAGTCATTAGTGTGATGCAAGAGAAGCATATAAATGGATTTTGAAATGTATTTGATTTGAGAAGAAATGATGTGGACGGGTGGAAATGGAAATGAGTGGATTCAATAGGGTGTAAAGTGAACTTTTGTTCCAAGAAAGGGTGGAATAATGTCTATTTTTTTATTGGTTATGCTTTTTAAAATCATCATAGGGCTGAGTGTCTCAATACAAATACAAAATAAAGACTGATGTCCCATTTCTCAGTCTCCTTCGGACTAAACAAAGTTCCAAGATCCTTGAGCTTCCTCGAAATGTGACAAGAGAAGAATAGACATTAAAATATAATGATATTTAAGGATACAAGAGTCAAAAGAGAAACACCAATGAATACTAGTACCTTTACATGGGTGCATGTTTACATTTGCAGTAACAAATTTCCTTTATGATCTTATCCAGGAAGCAAAAATGCATTTTTATTTTGTTTCAAGTATTGAATGGAAATAATCTTAAACATTTGTAACAATTCTTGAGGCATCTATGTATACATGCATGCATGTATACATGTATCCATGTGCACACAATGCAAAGAAGAGTGAAAAGCATAAATGACATGTGAACGAGAAATTTGAATGGAAAACACTAAAATCAAGTAGAAATACAAATCTGTCAAAGCACATTGAGGCTCAAGTAGCATTTGCAGTAGTAGGCGAAAGGAAGACAGGGAAAACAAACTATATATCAGCAATGCATATATCAAAGGAATGCATAAATATATGGAGCCATGTAAACATTTATGTATGCATGGATGTATAGATGTGTCCATGTAATTTGGTACATAAAGAACAATCTATAAATGCATGTGTGCATAAAGTGAGAAATGTCAGGAACAATTTGCATTTGAAACATATACAATATTGTTTTTTGAACAAGTGTATAAAGGATACCTAACGATGCATTTGAATGCATGGAAACATGTAAATATTTGTTAAATCTGATTACACATTATAAGCTTGAAGAAACTGTTATACGTGTTTTTAGGGATCTGTAATAAACAAAGTATAGAAAACACATTTTGAAAATAACTCTTGAATACAACTCTATGTTATGAGTGTTATTTTCGAAGCCCTCAGTGTTTATTTGCATAACCTTGATATTTTCTTCATCTTTTTCTTTGTTTGGTATGGTGTGAATTTTGTTGTGATGGATGAAGGTATATTTGAGGTGTAGATAGATAAAGATATGTGAGTGTTAAAAAGAAGAATGAGTTATGCCAGTGGAACAAAGAGATCGAATTGAGAGAATGGTGAGATGCAAATAAGGTGTATGAATAAGTTATGAAAAGTATTTGACATGGGAGGGAAGGATATGGGATGGTGGATATGAGAATGAATGGGAATGTAAATGGTATGAATTTATCATTCTTAAGTTATATGCGTACAATTAAATGCAAAAAATGAAAATTTGAATGAGAGAGCTGGATTTAATGAAAAAAGGAATGCAACACATTAGTATGATGCAACAGAAGCAAATAAATGGATTTTGAAATGTATTTGATTTGAGAAGAAAGGACGTGCAAGGGTGGAAATGGAAATGAATGGAATCAATAGGGTATGAGGTGATTATTTCTTGCAACAAGGGGTGGAAGAATGTCTAGTTTGGTATTGGTTATGCTTTTAAAAATCATCATAGGGCTCAGTCCGTTAATATAAACACAGAAAGAAGACCCATGTTGCATTTCTCACTCTCCTTCATACTAAACAAGGTACTGAGATCCCTGAGCTTCCTCGAAATGCGACAATAGAAGAGTGGATATAAAAATATAATGATATTTATGGATAGAAGAGTCAAAACAGAAGACAAAGTGGAAGTTGTTATGCATATACTATGGAAAAAATAAATATGGAAGGTCATAAAACTAAGAACATGCAAATGCTGATGTAGTGAAGAACATTAAATACATGGAGAGAGAAACACGTAGAGCTATTCACAGATATATGCATGGATGCATCAACATGCACATGTATACACAGAAAATAGAACTACGTGGAGAGATGGAGATATGAACATATGTATTCATGGATGTATGCATATTTGCATATAGGTACAAATGCATATGGTACATGGAAGGATGTATTCATATACACATGTAAATATGGATGAAGGCATATATGCATATATGCATGTATGGACAATATGCATAAATGTATGTCAACAAATAACTTTTAATTTTGTTATATTGGAAAACTAGCACTATTCTGGTAAATCAAGTGAACCATTTAATAATCCCATGAGCATAGTCTTTGTATGCATTCATGTGTCTGGTTTGCATGTATATATGTGTACATGTAATTATGTATATATGTTAGACAGTATGTATTTGTGCATAGGTGCATAAAGATGGTATGTATCTTTAGATTTTAGATTGCATAGGTAACATGTAGTTCATAGCCATCTAGTTAGAGTAATATGATCACTTTGTGCATATTGGTATTTAATTCTGGAAGTTGATGTTTCTAAAGTTGTTTTTTTAAATTTGGAAAGTGGTATTTAGCTGTTCTCTTGATTGTGTTCCAAAGTCAATGCATTAAACAGAATGTGGATTTATCATGTAATATAGATTTAAGTGACTAGAGATGCATTGTGATTACTTTGAGCATTTTTCTTTTTGTTATTCTGTAGATCTGTGTGGTCACAGGAGATGTTGTTGCTGTAGAGTCAAGACCTGGAACCGAGCTACTTGATACATGTATCCATAGATACATGGATGTGGACATCTATCATGGTATCCATAGATGCGTAGATACATGTATCTATGGATAGATGTATTCATAGATATATTGACACATATATGGATGATTGTATACATTTACATAGAAATGCAGATACATATGTATGCGGATGCATCTCTGAACGAAGAATACAGCAAACATAGTTGCATGGATAGATGAATAGATGCATAAATTTATGGATACATAAATGCTTAAAAGATACAATATCCATGGCTTGCATATGAAGTTGCATAGATACATATATCCATGCCTGCATGTATACATAGATGCATGTATTACAGTACACATGGATGCATGTACACGTGTATCTCTGGGAAAGATGCATGGTTGCATGCGAGGCTTGTAAAGTTTGTATATTTTTTATTACTGCAAAATGGTCTCATAAAGAGAGGTTTGGAGATAGAAATTATGCTGTATGTGTGATAATGAGAGATTTTTCCTTGAACCTTGTTATATATTCAAAGAGTAACTAGCAATGCAAACAACGTTCCCTCTAGTCAGATGCCATTCAATGCATTGAGTTTGTATCAGTGGATTATGTACCTTCAACCACTAGTTTGAATCAAAGTATGCATATGGATTCAGAATCAAAAGCTCTTTCCCGTGAACCCATTTTTAATTTGTGTATGCATTTGCCCAGAATGCTTTTAACCAGCAGCATTGACCAATCACATTTTTCCATTTAACATATTACTTATTTTTTTGTATAGTTTGAATTTGGAGAGCTATTTTATATATTGGAAAATTAGCATTTATCTATTTTTCTATTCGTCCGAGTAGCTTTATAAATCATTTTTGTTTTACAAATTCAGGAAAATGCGAACGCATAAATTGATTAAATAAATTTAAGCAAAGGCATAGTTTTAAAGTTGGTGGCTAGAGGTACGTAATCCATGAATGCAGATTAAATGCATTAAAATATCAGGAAAATGTGAGCACAATGCATGAATGCAAATTAAATGCATTAAATGACATCTGGCTGGAGGTGAACGCGCTGGAGTGGCTTGGTGACCATGGATGGACAGGGTACTTTGGTCATTTAATATAGAGTTAAGCCACTTGCTATGCATCTTTATTGCTTTGTGTGTGTTGTTTTTTGTGTTTTGTAAGCCTGTGTTCTCAAAACCTAGATTCTACAATTGCTTTGAGCTTTTTCGCTATGATGAAAGCATATAGGATAAAGGAATTTTGTGAACTATTATAGTTAATGTGCTCATAGGCACATATGCAAAATATGGAAACATATACAAGGGAAGCGAATTGTTCAAAAAAACTCCTCAAAGAAATGTGGTCCCATGGAATGCAATAAGTGTTCACAATGGACACTTTAGTTTTTGAAGACTTTAGTTTTTGCATGTTAACTTTGTCAGATAATGCAATTTGGCATGAACAAAGTTGAAGCCATAACATGAACAATAGAACTATTCAACACTGAACTCTATGCTTGTAATAATTATTGGAAAAGCTGTAAATGCCATAGATGAAATAATATGAATAAAATTCTAGTTTCTAGTTTTCTTGAAATGCAATGGAAAAACTGCTATAAAGGCATAAGAGAAGATTGTGTAACATATTGCCATTCCTGTATCTAATTTCTTTGAACACGAATGCTTTACACATTTGATTGCAATAGTAACATGTCTATGAAAATGGGACAATAGAGATCATAATTCAGTAGTTTTTAGTGTGAGTTTATATGTATCCTGATACATATAAGCTCGATCTGGTATTTATGAAAACAACTGCTATGTACAGTGGAAGAGCTAATTAGTGTTACTATATGCGATATCCATATAACATAATAAATTGGTACAAGGCTAGAGTAGCGCATCCATAAATACATGGACGCATGTATACGCAATTGCATACAAGGATACGTAAAAGCTTAGATGAATACATGTATACATGAATATGTGCATATGTGCATATGGACATAGAGGCATATATACATGTAAATATGCATATATGCAGCGAAAGCAACATATGGATTTGTGTATACAGGAGTGTACTCTATACATTAGAATGCATGATGGAAAAGTGACTATAAAGTACAATGCATAAAAGCAGGGGCGAGACTTGGTTGCATTAACAACATAAAATGAAAAAAGCCAGAGGAAAATAACCATTTATTGTCTCAAGTAACTTGTTAATGGGTCTAGAGTGTGCAACCATAACAACTTCCAGTTGGTCACCATAAAGTCTTGAAAACGTAAGAATCAGAAAGCAAATATTGGAAAAGCTAGGAAGAACAGAATGCAAAAGGGAACATTTAAACTATATAGTTTGAATGGCATTATGCATGGAGGGGTAATAATTATTGAACATATATGTCAAACATACATAGAGAACCATTGTCTTCATAGGTACAAAAAAAAAATTAGAGTTTCAGATGTCCATATTCGTGAAGACTTTAACATAGTAACCTATAGAAGTGTCTAAATGTATAATAGCAATAGAGTTTTTTAAAACCAAAGATGTCTTTAACATGTGAAAACTAGTGAAATGTCATGGAGCATGGAAAGGCAAAAAAGTAAAAGTCTGAACAATGTAAATTTGTGCTCCTGTATTGCTAGTTTCCTATAAAGCCAACAAAATGCTATGTATTAGAAACATAGTTTGTATGGATAGTGATTTGAGGTGCTGGTTCAGAAGAGAAAAAGTTTACATATGAATGACTTTATTACCTTCTGGTGATGTTTCCTGTCTATTTGTCAATGCAAATGGCTTCAACAATGGCATTGTTTTGGTCAAGGCTAAAATGTCCTTCAGCACTGAAGTCCCGTAGGATTAATATCACTGCTGACTTGTCCTTGATATAGTCTTCATAGTTGACCCTTTGCAGTGTGGGCAATAGACGGTGCATGGTGACCTAGTCAATTGAAGACTGAATTGTTTGATTTTCATAAGTTGTTATGGTAGTTTTAAGTTGTAAACAAAATGTATAATTGACTTGTTGGTTGCACTGTTTACAATGAGCAATTTTTTCTTGGAGTGTGCCATAAGCAGCAAATTTGAATTTGCATTTTGGACAACATGCATGAAATGGATTGGAAAATGCATTTTCTACTTTTAGAGTACTAGAAACCTATAGAATATGGTTCAAAGTTGTTAGAGGAGAAAAAAATACAAGTTTGGATTCACTAGTTTTTTTTAAAAAGAATGTTGTTACCTTGAAAGTTGAATGTAGTAGGCTGTTGAGTTTTTCCAAGCTTCTTTTGTCATTCAAGGTATAGATGAATGTTGATCGACATGTGTGAAATGTGTTCT